>CAUYSK010081162.1:0-29681 GCA_963575035.1 Avahi laniger
ACACACGTGGGCGTTATTTTAGCTTTTTACATTGAGCGTGGATGGCTTTTGTCATTTAAAAACATTTATTCTTTTTTTATTATTATTATTATTATTTTTTTTGAGACAGAGTCTCACTCTGTCACCCGGGCTAGAGTGCCGTGGCGTCAGCCTCGCTCACAGCAACCTCCAACTCCTGGGCTCAAGCGATCCTCCTGCCTCAGCCTCCCGAGTAGCTGGGACTACAGGCATGCGCCACCGTGCCCGGCTAATTTATCTCATTTTCTGTAGATGTGGGGTCTTGCTATGTTGCCCAGGCTGGTCTCGAACTCCTGACCTCGAGCGATCCTCCCTCCTCGGCCTCCCCGAGTGCTGGGATCACAGGCGTGAGCCACCGCGCCCGGCCGGCGTCTTGTGCCCTCCGCAGGTCACCATGTAAAAACCGCCTCGCGGGGGCAGCCGGCCCTTTGGCGATGGTTCCTGCGGGAGGCGGAGGCCGGGGCCTCTGCTCCAGGGGCCTTGTCCTCTCCCGCTCCCAGGTGACCCTGCGCAGGGACCCCACGCGGAGAGACTTCGGCTTCAGCGTCTCCGACGGCCTCCTGGAGCGGGGCGTCTACGTGCACACCGTGCGCCCCGACGGGCCGGCCCAACGCGGGGGCCTCCGGCCCTCGGACAGGGTCCTCCAGGTAACGCCGGGCGGGGGCGCCGTGTCTGAGGTCACAGGGTCCCCGCGCCCCCCGCCCAGCCCCGCTCTGTCCCTCTGGGCACCCCCTGCAGGTCAACCGCGTGCGCACCGGGGACTTCGACTGCCGCCTGGCGGTGCCCCTCCTGGCGGAGGCGGGCGAGGCCCTGGACCTCGTCATCAGCCGCAACCCGCGGGCGCAGCGCGGCAGGACAGCCCCCCGCCCGCCAGGCCCCGGCAGCCCCCGGATGCTCTGACGGTAGCAGGTGGTCGCGGAGGCGGTCTCCGTTCCAGGTCCGTGGTGACCGGGGCGCCGGGCAGCGAGGTCCCCACCGCCTCCGGAGTCTCTTTCCAAGTTGGGTCTCCAGGACGCCCCAAGGAGCCCACCTGAGAGGGGCCGGGACAGGCTGCTCGGCCCGGAGAGGCCGGGGGGACCCCAGGTCCCTGCAGGGAGAGGTCCCAGGGTTGGGGGAGACCCCGCGTCCCAGCTGGATTCTGGACCCTTCTCCCTGCGTGGCTGGAACGAGCTGCCAGGGAGGAGTGAGCTCCCCGTCACGGGAGGTAAGCAAGCGGGCGCCGGACGGCCCCAGCGCCGTCAGGAGTCCAGGCCGGCTCAGGCAGTCGGCTCCCCCCCGTCCCCGGAGAGGACGCCGCGCTGGGCGGGAGCCCGGTTCTTCCGGACCCTTCTGTAGACATTTGGTGTCTGTTGCTCGCTGGTTCCGGGACCCCGTAATCCCGAGGGTCCCGGTGTCCGTCCTGCTGCGTTCGCGGGACCTGTGGCCGCCGACCCGGACGGCCTCTCTCTGTCCCGCCCGGTGGAGACGGGGTCCCCGGTGGCCACTCGGGGACGTCTGTTCCCGCTTGGAACCTGGAAGCTCCGGCAACCGCCAAAACCATTTCCCTCGGTTTCCAGAAACCGTTTTAATCCCGAGAAGGGCCCAGACCCCGCCGGGCTGGAGGTGGCCGGGCCTGGCTTCGCCCCGGTTCCGGCTGTGACAGGGGTCTCAGCAGAGCAGGGGGCGCCCACTGCGGCCTCACCCCGGGGACCCCGGAAAACGGCCCTTCAGGGACCAGACAGGGAGGGCGAGGCCCGTCCCCCCTCCCTGGGCCTGTTGCTCGTTGGCTGCGCGGCCGGGGTGGACGGTCCCCGAGCAGACACGGGCCAGAACCCCCGTCCCTGTCCCCCGGGTTCCAGCTCCTCGGGGGGCCCTTCCTGCCTGTGGCCGGCTCGCCCCGTGTCCCCCGCCGTCTGGGATTCCTGCGCGAACCTCTGCGCCGGCCGGAAGAGGCTGTCGCCTTTGGGGTCACCAAAGCCAAAGCCGAGAGCCCTCACCTTCGGAGCTGGGAGGCAGACATGTGTCTCCGCCACCGACTGCTGTGTGACCTCGGGCAGGTGGCTCAGCCTCTCTGGACCTCTGTTAAGTCGCAGAGGGCTGGACGGGACACACTCTCAGGCGTGGACTCCGGGACTCCAGGCGAGGGGAGACGCTCCCCAGCTCCCACCCACGGCCCCTCCGTCCTCCGGCCGGGGCCTCTGCCCCGTTCCCCGTCTACGCAATCGGGCCACCGGGTGGAGCCCCCGCCACGCCGGCCTCCGCATACGCAACGTCTCCTCCCAGACTCCCCGACGCCCTGCCCGGCGAGCGCCCTGCCCGCGACACGTCCCCCCAAAGCTGTATTTTTCTCCGGCGGAGATTAGAGCACATTCCTTGTATTTTTCTACGCGGGGTTTTCTCAGGGCGCTCGGGAAGCTCAGCCGCCGGGGGGCCGGAGGCCGTCTGCTCCGCTTGGGGCCCACGTGTCACTCTCTGTCCCACCGGGGGTTGCAGTGACTTGGGGGGGGTGGGTGCTATTGGGGTGATTTTTTTTTAATAAAATTATTTAAATGCACCCAGAGTGTTGGCTTTTTTTTTGTTTTAATCATAGGTTGGAGAGTCAGCCTCCGCGTGGAGGCCAGGAGGCTGGCGGTGGCGGGGGTCGAGCTGAGGACTCGGGGGAGGCGGCAGGGTTCAAACGGCGTCGCGACGCGCCAGGCGCTGCTCTGGGCCTCGACTCGCCGGTTCTTCCGAAGCGCCGTTGGGAGGCAACAGCCTTGAGAAGCGGGCCGTGACCATCCCCACGTTAGAGATGGGAAAACGGGCACAGAGAGGTTGAGTAACTTGCCCGAGGCCACACAGGCAGCGAAGGATGGAGCCGGGTCTTGAGCACAAGCCCCATGAACCTGGGCGCAGACTCTTCCACCGACCAGCACGGTGCCCTTGAGCGAACCACCCCCCGCCCCGTGAGCCTCTAACCCTGGCCGATCACACCTGGGTTTGGACTGAAACCCCCCGCCTTTTTTTTTTTGAGACAGAGTCTCACTGTGTTGCCCAGGCTAGAGTGCCGTGGCATCAGCCTAGCTCACAGCAAAACTCCTGGACTCAAGCAATCTTACTGCCTCAGCCTCCCAAGTAGCTGGGACTACAGGCATGCACCACCATGGCCGGCTAATTTTTTCTATATATTTTTAGCTGTCCAATTAATTTCTTTCTATTTCTGGTAGAGACGGGGTCTCGCTCTTGCTCAGGCTGGTCTCGAACTCCTGAGCTCAAACAATCCACCCGCCTCGGCCTCCCAGAGTGCTAGGATTACAGGCATGAGCCACCGCGCCCGGCCTCGTTCTTCAATTTTTTAAACGAATATATTTTAATACAATATATAGCTACCAAGTCTAAAACATACAGTATAGCTACTCAAGATTGTACACTGTAGTTTTTTATATGGAGAATGATTTTTACTTTCTTAATATATATTACTTACATATGAAAATAACAATAAAAATAACATATCCTTTTCATAAGTTTGTTTAAAGGTAAGATTATTCTCATTTAGCAATCACATAAAATAAAAATACATGGGGGAATATACAGGCACACACCCATGTGCACACACACCCCACCTGAGTATGCTATATAAATTCAGCCATATGTTCATGTGTTCCTGAATCATCAACACAGAGTTTCTGGAAAATTTCATTTTTAAATTTGTAATCCTGTCTCCACACATTTATGTACAGTGCCATGCAAAGCTGCTGTTTAAGATACACAGGAGCCACTTTCTTTTTCACCTATCTTATTTAATTTGGCCTTGATACTATTTTAAATCTATTTTCTTTTTCACATTATACTTGCTATCAAAGAATAAAATGAATTTCTATAAATTGCACATAAATAAATACAATATTGAATCATATTGTACAATTAAATTCAGGTTCATTTTGATGAACCTAAATGGTATGATTCAATATTGTATTTATTTACAGCTCTTTTCTATTTATACATTGCACTATTTATAGTTCTTTTCTATTCAGAACTACCTTAATTGACTTCATATGAGGGAAAGTTGCCTGGAGTAAATAAAACACAAAACAATAAGACAATATCCCTGCAAATATTCCAGTTGCCTTAAAACATGTAAACCAAAAATTTAACTCAATAGTTATTGAAATATTTAGTTTATGGATAAATAACCTAGAGTTATTTAATATAGCTCTTACAGGCACACAGATGGATTTCTTTAATGCACTGGCAATGCAAATGAACCTAAATTTAATTGTACAATATCAACCTATTTGAACAATTGTCTCCCATCATTAAAAGTGGATATTTTTTTCACAATTCAATTAGTCATACCACCACAGCCATCCTTATATTTTATTATGAAAAATAGAGAAAATGGGAATTTTAGGCAAAACCACATGAAAGGCAAGATGTACCTTCTGCATAGAGAAACGCATCCTGACATTTCCTAAATGAAGCTGTTTCTTTCCTGCGCCTTCAGTCCTCCCACCCCTGCCTCGACCTCTCACACTCTCCATCCTTTCTCCTTCCCCCCATTATCTCTCCCTTGATTTCACCTCCTCTCTTCCCTGTGGTGCTGCTTTTCCTCTTCTTTTCCCATTTACAGATGAATATCTGGATAAATATGTGAAGATTAAGGCACTATCAATTATTCATAGAAAGATTATACTTTTAGGAAATAAATGGAATAATTTCTATGTGAACCAGATCATTTAGCTATAGAACTAAAACCATTTAACACAGAACTTGTGCTCTATTTGTTCTTTTTTTATCTTTTTCTTTATCTTTGTTTGTATTTCTATATTAAGGACCTGCAAGACATTTAATAGATAAATTGACTTTCATATGGTAAATTGAATTTAAAGGACCTCAAGCCACTGCTTCTTTCTAGGAAGACTTTCTAGGAAGACTTTTAGCATCAGAGAATCAGTATTCTTCTGTGTAAACAGAAAATATAATGCCCGCCTTGAAAGACTGTAATGTAACCTATATATTAGTATGAATATACATAATCTGATATGCAAAACACATCCAAAATAATAACTGGCACATATAATGTACTTGTAGTTTTCAGGTTTATATTTAACTCTGAGAGACGTATACCCCTAAACTAAGTATAAGACAAAACTTGTCTCTCATGTAAATGTATAAATAGATATATGTTACTCAGGAAGATGTAGTAGCTCTGCTCCAAAAAGCCCTCAGTGATAAAGACATTTCCAGTTCATGGTCTGTCATCCCTAGGGTGTGACCCTTGTCTATGTGGTCCAGTATATAGCAACTAGATGTCAGTCCATTACACCCACCTTACAAGAAACAGGATGGAAGAGGGAAAAAAGAAAACAAGCAAATGTTGCATCATCTCTATTTTAATGGGGGCTCCAAAGCTGTATAGCATATTTCTGTTTTCTTTCCATTGTCTAAAACTAGACATATTGCCACTCCTAGCTTCACACAAATACTGAAAATATAGTTTTTATTCTGGGAAAGAACATACAGAGCTAAAAGTTGAGGATTTTATGATTATAAGAGAAAGGGAGAGCAGATACTGAAGGACTACTGGTAGGTTCTGTTAAAGTGTTTACTAAATAATACCAATTGTTATTATTTATTTTCTAGCCTGAGAATGATTTCAGGAGTTAACACTGCAGAGAAATTTTCAAGTATTATAGCTTTCTTCTACTTCAATTCTGAAAGAAATTACTCTATAACATTCTATAAGGATAAATAGATTTTTCTATTGTGGAAACTCAATCTCCAATAAAACTCTATAATTTATAGATTCTCTTACATAGAGTATGAATGCTACATTGGAATGTAAACATGATAAAGGATTCATTGTAGAATATCTAAAGTTTTATAAAGAAATAGATAAATAGACAGATGGAAAGAGAGACAGAGTTATCTGAAAAGGCATCGAATTATGTCATGTGTGTAATATCAAAATTATTTATAGCCAACTAAATGATATGAGTGTGAATAGATGTGATATAGATAGATCAATAGATAGTTATAGGCTTTCTATTATAATTTTTTTAAATTACTATGTGCTTGGCCCTGGGTCCAGCATTCCACAGGTAATATAATATGAGGAGTTGAAGAAATCAAGGCAGAGAAAAGTAGAAAGATTGAAAGCCCAACACAAGCAGGTGTCTAGCCTAGTGGTCGGTTTCCCTTAGTTTTAAAGCAATTTTCTTCTCTCCTCTAGCATATCCATGCACCAGCCTTAATAAAATCCCTTATTAAGCTAGGAGAATAATCTTCCTTTAGGAATATGTTGATGAGTGCAATAATCTCAAATCAAAATCACATATTCTTCAAGACTTCAAAAGTCTCACTTCAAACTTTTACCATTTTCTTCACATTACGTCTTTATTGAAACTCAACTAAGAACAAACTGACTTTTTATCATTCTTCATGTAAAATATCTTCATTATAATCTCTGAAGCTACTGATACATCTCTCTCGGTTAGCCCCAAATTTCCTGTCAATCAATATCCCACCTTCTTTCAAAATTCTGCTTTAAACTCAACCACTTAAATTATAAAAACTAAATAGGAAAGTACAAGGAAGTATAAGTTCATGCTGCCTAATTCTAAGAGAACTTTCATCCTAATGTAGCTATGTAACATTACAATGCTTCTGATTCATAAGGGGTTTAAATTATTAATAATTCTATAGGGGAAGATATCAAAATTATTAGTGTCCATTTTAGTCTAAGATTTTTACTCTCTAATTTTCTTGGTCCTATTGATGCATTTGATCATACAAAAATACTGTGGTATTACTACCCAAAAGAAGAGCCATTATCATGTGTTTGTTGCTTATCATGATCAGAGTAATATGATTTTTAAAAATAAATTATCACGCTCTTCATGCCAAAATATAATTTTTAGCTGTCACTAATTTTGCAGGTTTCTATGATGCTTCCTATTTTCTTACTTCTCCTGTTAGCATCATTCTATAACTTTCATTTTAGCACTGTGTATATACAGTATTGCACTATGACTCAAGAAATGCACTATAAACTAAAAATGAATTCATGAGATCAATATAACACAAACATTATCCATAGAGATAACTCTTTTTTTTAAGTAGAGATGTTTCATGCTAAGTTATCCATATTGGAATCTATAGAGTTTTGTGATCTTTGGAATAGCTACACCAAATTCTCAGGACAAATTTTGAAGTTACTAGATTATTAGTATCTGTAACACTGAAACAATTGGTTGCGTATAATTTATTGGCTTATTCAAAGTCATAGAAGCTTTGAGCACACGAATAATACACAATTAATGTTGATGAACAAATAATGAGACATTAGCTGAAATAAAAAAAATAAAAAATAAAATAAAAAGATTTAATATAAATGCAGTGTGAAGACACTTTCAGAATTATCCCAGGGTAACATTGGTTACAATAATTGCCATTTCTCATGATCGAGAATATTTTTCCATTTTCCTTTTTATATATCCGAAGATCCCTTTACTACTTAAGGAAATACCTACGATACTTGCAATCCTAACGGAGGAATGATTTTCTGCTAAATTAATTTGTTAGAAGTAATCTCCCACTGACTAACAGTGTATTCTTTGCATGCTCCTGAAACTTTAGCTATTTGACATATTCAAATTAGTAGTGCCTTCCAGAACTAACAGGGATCACTTTAAATTCATGGGATCGTTTGAACCTCATAGCACACATCAAAGAGATGAAATAATTTTCTGTGGTACATCTCTCAGGTAAAGAGAAGCAGAAAACTGTTGGCTACCTTCTATAAATGAAATAGAATAAAGAAACATATCATCACCTATAAACATTAGGTTTTTGGAAAATTTATTTGGAAAATCAGTAGAATAGAAGTAGAAATTAGTAGATTGAAATAGAAAATTGATGAAAAATGTTTAAAGTCCAACTTTATTTATATGGTACTTTCCACATTTTCTTCTCAATTCTTTTTTTCTCTCTGAGCGATACTGTTATTGAAAATCAACTGCAAGACTACATCTGTCTTTCCTCCTAACTTTCACGGTATATGCTAACTCTCAATAGGTATACTGCAACAAACTGTTACTAATCAATTGGGAATTTATGCCTGAAATAAATGGCTGTCATACAGTAGAATTATTGGCAAATGAAATTGCTCACCATTGTATATAATGGCACAGACAGTGATGATTTGGTTTTGTGTTTCTTGTCTGCCAAGAGGCTAAACTTAGAAACTATATTTATATATTTTTTTTTTCTTGGCAAGTAGCTCCCTCCAAGCCCCTGCAGGTTAAACATTCTTTTGTAGCTTTTTTGTACTAAGTATTTGATTTTATTTCAAGTAAGAACATAACTTAAAACATTTATCAGGCATATCACAATGTGACCTATTCATATTAACAAATGAGAAGACAGAATTAAGAGAGATAGATTCATATGCTCCTACGTTTGTAGTAGCCTTAAAATCATGTTTAATATGCTATGTCTCTCCATTATTTATATACTTACGCATTAAAAATTAGCTCAGGTTTTTTTCAATTCTGTCATCCATTTTAAATGGGAAATACATTTTTTTATCATGCTCGAACAGCAAAGCAATGTGTAAGCATATAGTAATCAAGCATATTAAATGACTTAAATCAAGTACAGTCATGTGCCACATAACGATGTTCCAGTCAACAATATACTATATACGCAACTCAGATTATGATGAAGCTGAAAGATTCTTGTCACCTAGTGACAGCAATAGCCATCATAACACCTTAGTGTAATGCATTACTCACCTGTTAATGGTGATGCTGGTGCAAACAAACCTACTGTGCTGCCAATCATATAAAAGTAGAGCAAACACAATTATGTACGGTACATAATACTTGATAATGATAATAAATGACTATGTTATTGGTTTACATATTTTCTATACTTTTTATGGTTATTTTAGAGTGTTCTCCTCCACTGATTAAAATAAGAAGTTAACTGTGAAACATCCTCAGGCTGTTACTTCAGGAGGTATCCCAGAAGAAGGCATTGTTATCATAGGAGATGACAGCTCCATGTGTGTTATTGCCCCTAACAATCTTCCAGGGGGACAAGATGTAGAGGGAGAATGCAGTGATGTTGATGATACTGACTCTCTGTAGGCCTAGGGTAATGTGTGTGTTTTTGACATAGTTTTTAACAAAAAAGGCTAAAAAGTAAAAAATAAAGTAAAAATTAAATATAGAAAAAAAGCTTATAGATAAGGACATAAAAAAAGAACATATTTTTGTACAGCTAGATAATATGTTTGTGTTTTAAGCTAAGTATTGTTAGAAAAGCATAAAAAAGTTGAGAAAATAAAGAGCGTATAATGTAGGAAAGTCAAGGTAAGCTGTTTAATTTATTATTGTGGAAAGAAAAATATTTTTGATAAATTTAATATAAAATATGCTTATAAAATCTACAATAGTATACAGAAATAGCCTAGGCCTTCAGATTCATTCACAATTCACCTACTGATTTACTCAGAGAAACTTCTAGTCCTGAAAGCTCCATTCATGGTACTTAACTCCATTCATGGTACTTAACCATTGTGTTACAAATACCTGCAGTATGCAATATAGTAACATGCTTTACACATTCGGTGCCTAGAAGAAATGTGCTATACCATATAGTAGGCTACATCATTGAGGTTTGTGAGTACACTCTATGATGTTTGCACAATGTCAAAATCATCAGACACACTTGTCAGAATGTATCCCTATTACTAAGGGATACATGACTGTATATATATTAAACTATTTTATTATTTATGTAGTAACTTATTTATTACTTTTCAATAAACAGATATTTTAAAATGATACTAAAATGATAAAAATGGTACTGCATATATTTGTGAATATACACATATGTAGATATACATATACATGGCTCAATTTCTAAATTGTTTGTTGCTGCATAATTTTTTTAAGGGCAGAAAAAATCTCTTTCACTCTCTAACAACAAGCAGAGTCCATGGCAAATTTGGTATACCTGCCTCCACTCAGAAATTTCTTGACTTTCGTTCTAAACTAAATTCAAAAATCACTCTTCCAGGAAGCATTTTCGGACTCATCAGATTTGGTTAGGTTTCCTTCTGACAGGTTTGAATTTGACTTTGTACTTTCCTTTCAACACACCATTACAATTTTAACTAAATAAAAAATTATGTCATTATTATCAAAAAGTCCCCAAACAATAGATGCTGGCATGGATATGGAGAGTAGGAACACATACTGTTGGTGGGACTGCAAACTAGTGCAACCTCTATGAAAAATAATATGGAGATACCTCAAAGAACTAAAAGTAGACCAACCATTTGATCCAGCAATCCCACTACCAACTGTTTACTCAAAGAAAAAAAAAAGTCATTTTATCAAAAAGACACCTTCACTAGAATGTTTATTGCAGCATAACTCACAGTCAGTCACAAAGATGTGGAATCAACCCAAGTGCCCATCAATTCATGAGTGGATTAATAAAATGTCATATATGTATACCACAGAGTACTACTCAGCCATAAAAATGAATTAATACCTTTTGCAACAATATGAATAGAACTGTAGACTATTCTCCTAAGTGAAACATCTAAAGAATGAAAAAACTAACAACACATGTACTCACTACTAAATTGAAACTAACCAATCAGCACTCATATGCATAGATGGAGGTAAAACTCAATGGAAATTGTGCAGGTAGGAGCGGGGAGAGGGGATGAATCAATCATACAATGTATACCATCTGGGTGATGGGCACACTTACAACTTTGACTCAAGCAGTAAAAAGGAATCCATGTAACCAAAACATTTATACCCCCTTAATATTCTGAAATATAAAAAAGATATCCATAAGAGAATGCAGTCTACAAATAGTTAACTCAAAATCTCTAAAAAATAAACAAAACAATTATGTCATTATTAACATCATGTTCTCTACAGAATGTAAAGAAGTACGAATTCTGATTTGATAATTCAGATTTAATCTGAATTATCCACAGCACCTAGCACAGTTCACAAGATCTCACAGATTCTCAACAAGAAATTGTTATTGATTGAATGAAGATATTGAAGCTCAGAGAAGTGATGTGATTGTCTTTAATAGAATTATTGAATGAGTGGCAAGGTTAAACAAGAGTCCAGATCAAATACACAGCCTGGGACTCTTTTCTCTATATTTACATTTTCAAATATGGTACTTAATAGCCATATGTGGCTATTTAAATTTGAATTTATATGAATTAAATTAACTATAATTAAAATTTTAGGTACTAACTTACACTATCTACATTTCCCATGATCAACAGAATTAGGTGTCCAATGGCTATTGTGCTGGACAGTGCTGAAGAATTTTTCCATCTATCCAAAAAGTTTAACTGGACAGTGCTGCTTATGTTTTAACTCTATTAATACAGTGTGATATAAAAGTAAGTTATTCCTATCTTAAAATTTAAATATTAATTATATTTACTATAGTAATTAGTTTTAAATTTTTTATTCTTAGGATTACTTTTAGAAATCCACAAAACTTCAACAATATCACTTATTATTATAAACTTTAATAGTTTTAATGTATCGCTTAAAAATAACATCATGGGGTGATGTAAAAATAACAATGAGCTTCTAATTTACCTATGCTGATGAAAGACACTCAAAAATTAGGTTCCTTTTGATAGGAGAGATTTAATTAAGACAAATAATTTGACATTGCTTGTGTCTACAAAGCACAATGTAAATCGAGCATCAGGTTAATTTGATCATGACAGATAAGCCAAATAAAGAGAAAGGATGCATTATGACCTACAATATTAATTTGGGATATGTAAATTGACGCTATTATCTGATTAATACATATAATTATTAAAATTATTAGGGTTAAAGACAAGGATGTTTGGACAGTAGTAAGTTACATAAAAATAAAAACCTACTCCCCACTTTGGGAAAAATAACAGAAATAATAGAAAAATATTACTTCCTCCACCAAAATTCAATCCTATTTAAAGAAAATAATTTTTAAATGCAAAATAAATAAATAATATTTAAAAATGTTATAGGGTGGAAATGGTTTTAATGGGCATAAATAGGCTTAATTTGCTTAGCGAATGATTCAGAGTAAGAAAACAGTGAATGATAAATTTCACCAGTTCCTATGCTATGAAATTCAGAAGATTTGCTAGAAATGCAGTTATTTTTAATATTTCAAAACTTAAAACTATTAACTTCAATAAAGGAAATATAGACATTTTGTCTTTCAAAATAGTAAGATGTCATTCCAGAAAAAGATCTCAGGAAGATGTAAGTCCTGATCCTCCTTGATGTGCAGTATTCGCAGAAATTGATGAATCTGTTGGTCTCATGCAAACACTCAGAAAATTTTGGGTTATCACCAATTATGTATATCAATTAAGCATCCATGAAAATGGATATTCTCCACATGTGCCAGAAGTGGTGAGCAGGACATAAAATTTCCCTTTTAAAAGTCTAAAATGAGGTTTTCTGAAGAATCTGGTCAATTCCTAAACGTACCCTGAATTAAGAAATATCATCTGGATGCGTTTAGAAGTTGAAGCTTCTCTTTATCAATGAATATGTGCTAATGTCCACATGATAGGAAGCTCTTGGAAGACAACTAATTTCTTGCATTCCTTTCCTGTATATGTTTGCACTTAAACAACTTTCACGATTGAGACATAAACAAAAAATAATTATTTTTACTATCCTGAACATTATAGTGTTAATAAGTGTCAACTGGCTGCTTAGAAGCTAAGCCCTATATCAGATAGAACAGGAATTTCAGTCTAATATTTGCCTTTAAGAATACAGATTAGGTTTTAAAAAATAGACTAATACATTGGGAAGTGCTAGAGGACGTGTAGAATTGTATGCCATCAAACTGTGTGTGGCATGGGAGAGCCAATATAAAATAGTTTTGTTCTTGGAGATTCTTTCACATGGTACAAATAGTAGAAAAACTCATTAATATAAAATGGTAACTGACTTGTTCCTTGAAGTATAGTTAATGAAAAACTCAAAGCATATATTAAAGTGCAAGATGATAAATGTTTAATCCAGATTTACTAACCATTGATAAATGATGTTGAATCAGATACTATCCACAATTAGTTAAAATAGCCACAGTCCCTCTAAAACTGGAAATTATTGCTCTTTAGAACCTCCTTCATCATCCAAGTCAATTCTAAGTCAATTCTATAAGGTTGTATTAGTTTCCTATTACTGCTATAACAAATTACCACTACATAGTTCTTAAAACAACACAAATTTATTATCATACCATTCTGGAGAACAGAATTCCAAAATCGTTTTCTCTGGCCTAAAATCAAGGTGTCAGCAGAACTATTTCTTTAGGAGGCCCTAGAAGTGAATCCATTTTCTTTCCTTTTACAGCTTCGGGAAAGACTGCCCCATAACTTGGTGCCTGTCCCTACATCACTCCAACATTTGATTAGAGTGGCCATTCTCACATAACCTTCTCTGACTTTTACCCCTCTTCCCTCTTCTTGGGACCTTGGTCATTATACTGGGTCAATTTGGTTAAACCAGGATAATTTCCCGATCTCAAGATCTTTAAATTAATCACATATGCAATGTCTCTTTTGCCACATAAGTTAAAATATTCACAGGTTATGGGCATTAGGACATGGACATTTTGAGGGAGTTATTAATCAGGCTTCATAAAAATGCCTTTGAAAAATATGTTTTATTTTGCTGGGTATGACTACCAAAACTATGCTTAGTTTTGGTAAGCAGAGCACAGGTTAGGTTTTAGCTGGTGCTTCATCCTCTTTCTCATGTTTCCTTTTTGTAGGACAGAAAAATCACAACCTTATATGTATGACAGATTTGATAATATCTGTTGCCCACCCTAAAATGTTCCTATTATATCTGTGAATATTTGTGAATATCTATATGTATGTTTAATTACATATTTTTGCTTTTACATGTTATGTTGGGAGGTAATTGATATCACAGCCTTTACTAGAAGGATAGTTTTAAAGCTAATAAGTTGATACACTTATCTGAAAGTATGTTCCAGAAGGTAAGTCACAAAATCTTCCACTGAAAATACTTTTTTATATGCACAAGACAAACAATCAGAGGAGTGTGGCAAAACATTGAATAGCATGTTCTTGAAAATCTACAAAATTGCTTGCAATATTTTTTATTCTACTCTAAATGATTATTCTTTAAGTGTAGATTTTTATTTCTCTAAGCTAAAATTGGTCAATGGCCTTAATTTGTAAGATATTTCCATTTTTCAAATCATTCCAACTGAACATACATTAATCATTTTTATTTCCTCCATTTATTATAAGCACACACATAAATAAATACATAAATAGAGGTCTAGTATTTATGTTTCATTATTATTATTCTGATGTAATCCAGCACGATAAAAAGAGGAGAAGAATTTAAAGTAATATAAACAAAAGAATGACCAGATATTAATATAAAACGTGGATGTTTATCACCACTTTCAGTCAAACAAATTGCTTTAAAAGCTTTTTTCTAAAATATTTCAATTTTCTCTTTGATACTTCTAGAATATTAGTACAGATTAATTTTTGTGATGATGCCTTGCACTAAAAGTTCTGAGAAGATCAATTTGTCTGTCTTAGTGAATAAAATTACAATTGCTATGATAAAAGGATGATTTATAGTACTCATGATTTCACTCAATAATCCATATTAAAAACAACTCTAAGAGCTCAAGTATTTTCATTGTCAAAAAATTAATTGTGAGTAAAAAAACATTGTATAATAATTAGCACTGTGAAAATTGGTCTTTTAAATTTTGAATAATTTGTTCAAATTTAAGACAGATAATTAATAGGCAGCATTCAAATACATGCTAGTTGAAATAAAAAATTGGCCCAGATGTACTTCAAAAACCAGTGACTTACACATTTCCTGGTCCCAAAATGACAGCACAGAAGGAAACTGGCTTCACTCCACCCCACAGAAAATCAATAAGAAATATAGAGTGCTGAGGTTATCACCAGCAATATCCAGGGACTCAAATATAAAGATGAGACAGTTTGCAGGGCCACAGAAAAGTGAAAAAATTTCAAGTAGATGATAAGAGAATTGGATTTCTATATCTATTACATCCCTTTTCCCCAATCTCGCTGGCACCAAGTGCTTGGAAAATTTACGCTTACCTCCTGGTTTCTAAACTGGAAAGTTAGATTTAGGTGGATGACCAGTTTCACCACCATCTTGAGTTTCCTGGTATAAAGACCTGTCCCTGCCTCAAACCACAAGAAGCTTTGTGAGTGCCCGAAGAGAGCAATATTCCTTACAATAGACAGACAAAGACCAAAGAGGAAAGCTGAGACTATCATTTCCAGCCCGAGAAACACTGATCTTTAACTCAGCCAAAGGAAACACCAGATCAGAGTGACTGTTCAGCAGTGCTACACTGTAGGTAGTAAGTTCCATAATTCTCTGTACACAAACTTCTAGCAAACTTTCCCATACTGCCAGAATATTCCCTTTGGAGGTGTCATCTAGTACTGAAAAGGAGGCAGTAACACAGCAGAAAAATAAAGAAATTCAAATGGTAAATTGCAAAGAATCTCTAAGCAAACATATCCAATAAAATCCAAAACAAACCAGACAGAGAATCCTGGAATAAATAACTAACCTTTCAATGCAAAGACACAGATGTACATTACAAGAAACAACAGCAAACAAGGACCCGTGATCTCTCCAAATGGACAAACCAATGAACCAGTGACTGATGCTAATGAGATGGTGATTTTGTGAGCTGTCTGACCAAGAATTCAAAATAGCATTTTTAAAGAAACTCAATGATCTCCAAAATAACACAGAAAATATCAGAAAAATTTAACAAAAAGATTTAAATACAAAAATCCCAGAAATCTTAGAACTGAGAAATACATTTGCTAAACTAAAAAAAAATTCATTAGATCTTCTCACCAACAGAATGGATTGAGTGAAAGAAAGAATCAGTGAGTTTGAAGACAAGCTATTTGAAATTACACAGAGGAGAAAAAGGTGGGAGGGGGGAAGAGGGGATAGATACATTAACACCTAATGAGTGAGGTGCACACCGTTTGAGGGATGGACACACTTGTAGCTCTTACTCGGGCAGGGCAAATGCAACATATGTAACCCAAACATTTGTATCCCTGTAACATTCTGAAATAAAAAAAAAAGAAAAGCACAGTATCTGATGGTTTCATTGCTGAATTCCACCAAATGTTTAAAGAACAACTAATCCCAATTCTAGTCATACTCTTCAAAAAAAAAATTGAAAAGGAGAGAATACTTCCAAATTCGTTATATGAGGCCAGCATTATATTGATACCAAAACCAGACAAGGACATAACAAAAAAACTAAGAAAACTATATAGGCCAATATTACTGATGAACTTAGATGCAAAAATTCTCAAAAAAATGTCGGGAAACAGAATTTAACACATTGAAAAAAATCATTCACATGATCAAGTGGGATTCATCCCAGGAATGCAAGGGTAGTTCAACATGTGCAAATCAATAAAAATAACACATCACATTAACAGAACCAAAACCAAAGGCCATCTGATCATTTAAATAATGCTGAAAAAGCATTTGATAAAATTCAACATTGCTTTATGATAAAATCCTTCAATAAATAGGGTATAGAAGGAACATAACTCAAAATAATAAAGACTATATATAACAAACCCACAGTTAACATCATACTGAATGGGGAAAAATTGATAATCTTTCTTCTAACATCTGGAACAAGATAAGGATGCCCAATTTCACCACTTTTATTCAACCTAATACCAGAAGTCCTGAGAAGAACAATCAGACAAGAGAAAGAAATAAAATACATCGAATTGGAAAAGAATTAGTCAAATTACCCTTATTCACAGACAACATGATCTTATATTTAGAAAACTCTAAAGGCTCCACTAATAACTTGTTAGAACTGATAAATGAATTTAGTAAAGCTGCAAAATACAAAATTCACATACAAAAATCAGCAGCATTCATATATGGCAACAGTGAACAATCTGAAAACAAGAAACAAGAGAGCAATCCCATTTACGATAGCTAAAAACAATAAATAATACCTAGGAATTAATTTAACCAAAAAGTGAAAGGTCTATATAAGGAAAACTATAAAACACTGATGAAAGAAATTGAAGAGGACAAAAAAAAAAAAAAAAAAGAAAAAATATCCCCTGCTTATAGATTGGAAGAATTAATATCGTTAAAATGTCAATATTACCCAAAACTAGTTATAGATTCAATGCAATCTCTATCAAAATACCAATGATGTTCTTCAAAGAAATAAAAAAAAATACTAAAATTTGTATGGGGCTATAGAAGACCCTGAATAGCCAAAGCAATCCTGCGAGAAAAAATAAAGCTGGACGCATCACACTACCTGGTTCAAAATATAAATGTGCTAACCAAATCAGCACGTACTGGCACAACAACAATCAGATCAATGGAACAGAAAGGAGAATGCAGATATATTAATAAATTCACGTATTTACAGCCAACTCTTTTTCAATGAAGTGCCAAGGGCATCCAATGGGGAATGGATAGACTCTTCAATAAATGGTGCTGGGAAAACCTGATAAGCATATTCAGAAAAATGAAACTAAACTTGTATATCTCACCATATACAAAAATAAATTAAAAATGGATTAAAGACTTAAATTTCAGTTCTGAAAGTATGAAACTACTGCAAGAAAACATTGGGGAAATGCTCTAGGGCACTGGTCTAGGTAAACTGTATTTTTTTGTGTGTGTAAGACCTCAAAAGCACAGGTAACAAAAGCAAAAATAGACAAATGAGATTGCATTGCAATAAAAAGCTTCTGCACAACAAAGCAAACAACCAACAAAGTGAAGAAACTACCCATAGAATGGAAGAACAGTTTGCAAACTATCCATCTGACAATGAATTAATAACCAGAATATATAAGGAGCTCAAACAACCCAATAGCAAAAAATAATAATGTGATTAAAAACTGGGCAAACAATCTAAATAGATGTTTCTCAAAATAAGACACACAAATGGCCAACAGGCATATGAAAAAATGCTAAATATCAATAATCAATAGAGAAATGCAAATCAAAACCACAATGAGACATCATCGTCCCTCAGTTAAAAAGGCTTTTATCAAAAAGACAGGGAATGACAGATGCTGGTTAGGGTGTGGAGAAAGTGGAACCCTCGTACACTGCGGTTATGTAAATTAGAAACATAACACTGAGGTTATGTAAATTATAAACATAACAGTGCAGTTATGTAAATTAGAACAGCTACTATGGAGAACTTCATGAAGGCGCCTCAAAAAACTGAAAATAGAAATACCGTATGATCCAGCAATTCCTCTATTGGGCATATATTCCACCAAAATGAAGTATGTGTATCAAGGAGATACTTGCACTCTCACGTTTATTCAGAATAGTCAAAATATGGAATCGATCTAAAGTCCTATCAATGGATGAATGGATAACTAAAATGTGGCACATATACACAATGGAATATTATTCAGCCATAAAAATAAAATCTTATCATTGCAACAATATGAATAAAAATGGAGGATTTTATGTTAAGTGAAATGAGTCAAGCACAGAAAGGTAAATATCACATGTCCTCATTTGTATGTGGGAGCTAGAAATTGGATCTCGCATAGAGAGTAGATTGTGTTTATGAGGGGCTGGGAAAGGTCAGAGGGAGGGGGATGAAGAGAGGTTGATGGATGGATACAAACAGATGGTTAGATAAAAGGAATTAGATCTAGAGTTCAATACATCAGTAGTGACTGTAGTTAATTTACTGTACATTTCAAAATAGCCAGAGGAGAATAATTTGAATGTTCCCAGCATAAAGAAAAGATATACATCTTTTGGACATCCTTATTTCTCTGATTCGATCTTTACACATTATATGAGTTTGTGAAATATCATATGTACCCTGAAATTACGTAATATATTACGTATCAATAAAAATAAATGAAATAGGAAAAAAGGTCAGTGACTTTACTGTCACCTTTGAATTTTTTCCTATAGTGTCCTTTTAGAATACCAGAACAATTTTCTTCTGGCTTTCTAACTATGAATTCAAACTCAAGTAATTATGTTGGGGTTTACATGTTGTCAAGTACAATTTTGGTTATAAATTGTTTCCTTATTAAACATTCTTGTAGCGAAATATTTTTCACAGTGAGCAAAAACAACTTGATCATCAGAAAAGGAATGATGAATTATTGATTTCAAAATTTAAGTAGTACAAATATTTCGTTGTATATATTCTTTTTGAGAATGGAACTATTAGAAAAAGTCTGGTTTGAATTATTGATAGGCTTATAAGTCTGAAAATGACTATGATATTAGACATAGAAATATTTTCATTTAACATTAGTGTTAAAAAATGTTAAATGCTTAGTTTATGACAATATAAAGAAAAAATGTAAGAGATCTTTTCTCCTAGGAATCTAAAAATAACAAAAGAAGCTATTTTTTAATATGCTAAGTGACAGACTCAATGGCTATATTTAAAATGTCATTTAATTCTTTTCATAGTATGTTAGTCACAATTATTATCTTCATTCATTAATTCATAAAAGGCTGCTTCAATGGAGAAAATAGTTTTGGTATATGAAAGAAATAGACAGAAACAAATCTGATATTTAGCATTCACCTTGCTAACTCTTCATTCACTTACAAATCTTTCCACTTTGGCACCCATCTCTTCCTTGCTATCTTTTCCTCTTGTGTTTTTACTGTTTAAATAGGTAATTTTAATACTATAAGGCAATTCATGAGTGGATTAACAAAATGTGGTATATGTATACCATGAACTACTACTCCGTCATGAAACAAGATGACTTAATGCCTTTTGCAGCAATTTGGATGGAACTGGAGACCATTACCCTAAGTGAAGTACCTAAAGAATGGAAAAACAAACACCACATGTACTCACTATTAAATGAGCACACATGTGCATACAAGGAAGTAAAAACTTAATAGAAATCAAGCAGAGGGGAGGGAAAAGAAGGTTATGGGTGAAAACCTACCTAATGGGTACAACGAATACTCTTTGGGTGACAGGCACGTTTATAACCATGACTCAAGCATTATAAAAGTGATCCATGTAATCAAGAATATTTGTACCCCTGTAATATTAATACTTTGAAATAAAAATAATAAAAGCTAAAAAAAGATACTGTAAGTCATAGAGCTGCCTGAGGCCTCAGTGATCACTATATCACATTGTGACACTAGTTACTTTTTGTGATCTTCCTGCTTTTTATTCTGTTAACATTGCTGTGCTAATGCTTGTGAATAATCAGGTGATTATCCACGGAGAAACGTAGTTCTGAGGAATATCGATGGTAGACAGTAAATCAGAGGTCTTCAGAATGGACAAGGGGCCTGGAGGCTTACCACAGATTATCCTGTGACTGACCGAACATGGTTGAGAGGAGTTGGAGGGGAGTCAATGTTCCATCCACAGTTTAAAGATCACTCCTGGTTCCAAACTGTGGTACATATAATAATCACTGAATAATCCGTATAATCCCTTTAAGTTACTGTGATATAAAAATCCCAAACACAGTTTGTATATCAAGATTGTGTAGTTGAGACATCTTAAATACTTTTTCCACTGTGTCCAGTAATAACATCTCCGGCCTTGCCTAGGACAACTTTATCTCTTATTCATTCAAGGAGAACATTATTCATTTGGATTCCTTCGCTCTGTTGAAGCAATGTTCCTGCTCTCAAAAACAGACTTAGTGAAAAAGTTCTATATTAGATAATACATATCTACAAGAGCAACCTTCTCATTTGAAATAGAAGTCTAGTTAAAGATCATCATTCCAGCACAAAACATTTTCTTGTGAGTTACTTCCTCCACTCAGACTTTCTACTCAGGCTAACAGCAGAAACACTAAAATATCACTAGGCTATACATTTAGAAATCATCTTGTGAGGGTTCAAGACAGCCTTTGTAATCCATAACCAGCTGTTTAAGTCTGAGGCCCAGAATGTCATATGTAAGATAAACCCAGAGTGACTTGTTAAATTGTAAAGCTATCATGAAATTAAAAATTAGTATACCAGTTAGGTAAGAGTTGATACTTTAGAAGTCTCAGGTCAATTAGGTGAGATACTGTCAATGTAAAACTTTTAAAGCAGCCATGGAGCTTTATAAATCCACTCAATTTTCATAACATGGACCAGAAAATATAGATTTTGAGTCCATGGCTACATTTCATTTAAAATATATCATCAAATTATCAAATTCTAAGATAAAATGCATTGAAATAAAGCAAAATTATATTTATTCCACTTTGGTTATGTGTATCAATCACTGGTTATTAGAAAATATTGCCACATGACTAAAACAAATTAAGTAGACATTAATTACAAACTGAGGGGTATTAAATACTATATTCTAAGTCCTCTTTGTTTTTTTGAAATAGAAAGCTACGTTTTTCTTACAGAATATTGTACACACACATATGGATATCTATATGTATATTTACACATACATGTGTGTATGTGTATAATTTTTAAATTCAAACCAGAACTTTGACATATATGGAAGGAATAAGTAAAGTGTGAATGGTTTTAAGAACACGCAGAAGAACAATAATGGGATTGAATTACCAATTTTCAAAGAAAATTAAGAGCCACAAGAGACTAAAATAATGAATGTTAATAATGATGTTTTAAAATAAAATATTGAATTAAAAACATACCACTAGAAAGACAAAACATACAATACAAATAACATGAATTTGTAACTTCCTTCTAAAATTTAGTTTAGAATGTCACTGAAACACAAACATTACATGATTTTCTAGGTAGTTTTTGCTGTGATACACACACACACAAGCATACATGCCCACACACTCTTAGATATGTTATTGCTACATATTTTACATCTCCTTTGCTATTTACATGGAGTAAAAAACATTAATTCTCAGAGGAAAAGAGTATTTCAGGTACAATTTTCCCTCTGGTTTGTAGTTGTACAATTAAGGTAGTATCATTCAGGTAAATATTTATCACCTCCATCAAAATTTTATCCTCCTCAAAGGGACAGAATGATATGAAAAAAGGCAACCTGCCACTGCTTTGTTCCCAAAGATGCAAAGATCAAAGTTGCTGATGCTGTCATATAATTTTTAACAGTTTTTTTTTTTTCCAAGTAAAACTTCGGAAAAGATGTTTACCTGGTTTGAGGGCAGCTTTTAATCTTCCAGTTGAGAAACATGACTTGGGTAAAATGTGAATAACCTATAATTTTCCAAAGCTCCATTTACTTGAGTTGCTAAAATCAGCAGTATATACTGAGACTTTTAAACAGAAATTCATGACTGAAAACAAATTCCATTTGAGGAATATTTCAGATAATGATTAAAATAACTATACATTAAATAAAATTTTCTGAATATTATCAATTATTTTTTTTAATATGGGAAGAATTTTAAGAGAAGAGAAGGACAATTTTAAAATATGTCCTGGACTATCAGGGCATCATCTGCTATAAGCAGAAGTAAAATATATTATCGTAAGCAAGGAGACTATAAGGATGTTTCTGTGAGAAAATAAGAAGTAATAATCTTATTTCTTTGTTTTTTTTTTTAGGTAACCCATGTTTTTAATGTTTATTTAGTTTCCAATATATCACACAAGTTTATTTTTTTGCATTTATACATTAATAAATACAAATAATTTTTTAGAGAAAATCTATGTTAAGTACCTTAAGTGTTTAAGTGCTTATATAATACATAATGTTGAGAAGACTTTTTCTTTCAAAATTAATATTTAGAATGCATACTTTCTAAAATAATGAAATACCATTTTTATAGAAATTGTGTTTTGATCAGAGACCCTATAATCTCTCTAAAAAATGGGTTAACAAATTTTTTTTTAAATATAGAAAATGTAAGTTAGCTTTAGAAACAAAAACGTATTTCACACACTTGCCATAAATATACTTTGTGAAATTTCTCTTAGTTATAGCACAGAATGAAACTAATTGACGAGAAACACACACTCAAAGAACTGTCTCAAAATTCTTTTTGTTTAGAACACTGGACTTTATGGGGGAAATGAATAGATATGAACACCCTCCCAACCCTAAGATTCCTTAAATTAATGAATGAGGGTGAAAAGTGAGGTTCAACCTTGGGGATTAAGAAACGTGATGAAAAAGGGTATAGTCACATCTTCAGAGCTCCCTCCTCTTCTCTATCATCTGTATATGTTTCAGGCAGTTCCCTCTACATAGGCAAAGGTGTCCCTCCAAAGACAAATAATTAATTTTTAAGCCTCTTGGCATAGCATGGTACACTTCTAGCTTTATTTCCCCTGATATCTTCTAGCCTCCCTCAAATGATGCGGGTTATCTTTTTCTCATAGTTCCTTGGAAAACACTCACTCATCCTTTGTTTTGCAAAATGCTAGGCAAAGAGGCAAACCCCACTGAAGCAACCTCTATTTCCTCTCTTCATAGAACAACCACCAGCCCTAACCTTTCAGCCTTTGGATTAGTTAAATTTAAGTACACCTTTGTTCTACCCTTGAAGTCAGGAGACATATGTCAATTCTCCAACCAGTCACACCAAAGATGTCTTTCCTAGGCGTGAGGGACCACAAGGCACTGAAGCACTTTTGGAAAAGTTCTCTCTCAGTTCCCAAATCCCTAAGTACCTCAACTTTGAAACTTTTATAACTTCTAGTAGATGTAGTGCCAAGCTTCAAAACCCATATTTAGCCAAAACGTTTGCTAGTCTTGTTTGAATGGTCTCATTTAAGGATAAATGTTTTATGTCATCTTCAATAAAAAAATAATCCTAAAAAGTTGCTGCCAGTTCAACTCTTTTGTATTAGGTTATCTGCACATAGCTCCAACAGAAGATTTATAAACAAACAGATAAAGGAAGAGATGGAAAAGTTTCTTTCTGATATAGTTAAGCCCTTCCTTGATACATCAGATGGTAGAATCTAGAAAGAACCTAGAAAGAACCAAACAATGCACCTAGAATGTAGAAAAACAAAAACAGAAACAAACTTTTAGCATTACTGAATATAGCTATAATCATCCAGTAAAATGATTTATTTCTTCAAATTATATATTTTTCAAAATTCTTTGTACTCAAACCATGACCATCTATAACAGATCCATAATATGCAAATATTTCAAGTCTGAACATATTTTTAAAATTTTGATTATGGAATATGAGAATTTGATAATATAACTATTTAGGTCAAACCAGAATGAGACACAAATAATCAATTAGTTGAAATAGCCAATGTCTATTTTTCACAGCTACTCCTGAGATTCATATTCTGTTCTTTCCAATAGTGAGTGTTCCCTGCGTATGATGTTAATAGCAAACTTATAAAGATATTACTTCCTTGCATTAGCATCCTAAATATACTTGCCATCATATACACTTCTACTATGTATAGGTATGCTTATTTCCTTATATTGCTGAACACCATAACTATGAGAAATGATGACACATTCTTCTTGCATAAGGGCCCCATTTCCAATAGATTAGCCTACTGAGTCATTTATGTGTTAGCATTTGTTTTTCTATCTATAGATTACATTGTTGTTTTCAGTTTGCACCAAATATATTTTATTATGTTATTCTCTGTAATTATTTTGGATAGGTTATTATAACAAAATTAAATTACTTTTATCAATAGGAACACAGTGACAGGGAGATCTAAATAATAATCATAAACAGTAACTTTTTCTCTCATTCAGTAACATCATCAAAGCTTATTAATTACAAAAGAATGAGATTCATACATTGCTAATGTCATCTCATTTTAAAAATTTTGAATTGATATTAAAAATCTGATGTATTTAAACAAAGACAGTGACACAGGAAGGAAACTATTTCTGTATTAAAAAATAAATGCTTGAATGAAACCACAAGCATATAGATCAAGTATAAGTTTATGAACTAGTAACTAAATATGTGATTGATCTCCTATTAAATTATTTTTCTAATTTGGCCTCACTAATCATTACACAGGTCTTTCAAGATAATTGTTTATGATTGGCTAGCAAATGAAAACTATTGCCAGATACTCAATTTCTCTCGTGTTTTTCAACCTTTGAAGACAAAATAAAACAACAAAGTAAAGCAAAACAACGACAACATATCTGAAAAACAAGTTAAGCACTGTCTACAACATATATAAAATAAATCCATTTTATTTAAAATAACATTAAAGGATAAAGGACATTAAAAATTTTTAAAAAGCTTTAGAAAGTAATAAAAGTAAATTAAAAGGTAAAATTAAATCACATTAATCCTGTGAGCTTTCTTAATATATCTTCAAGTTTTAACATCCACTCAATACATAAAAATTATGTCAATGAGTAAGTTCAGTTTTTTTCTATTCCTTTGTCTCCCCAAAAATCTCCCCACCAACAAAAAAAGGCACATTCTAAGCCTTAATAAGACGATAAGAGTCAAAGTTTCCTAAAAGAGCAGTCAACAGACATAAAGTTAAGGACAAATCAAAATTTTAAAAGAACAAAAAGAAGAAAGAGAACAAGATCTCCATTTGATCATATATATATATATAAAATGCCATGAATATATTGTTTTACTAACTTTTTTGGTTCAGATAAATCTTTTATTATTATTGTCTATTTTGTACTAAAATCTAACATAAGACTTGATAAGAAATAAGTAGTATTGACAAAATGAATAATAGTTTCCAATAACTCTTGAGCACAATTATACACCATTTTCATATACTAGTTAAGGGAATCTGTAACTCCTTGTTTTGAATGCAGTGTGAGTATGCCTCTTTACAGAAAGCACACCATGCCATTTCTCCTTTCATTTCTCACCCCATTAACTCCCTTGACAAAAGATGCATGCAGATCTTGGGAGGATTCGGTCTTTTCTTTGAAGGTTTCAGATACACTAAGCTGAAGAGTGGGAGTGTCATATCAATTTTAGTTGGAAAACAAGTATTTTTCAAAAATAATATTTTCTTAGGTGCCTACAGACTCCTAGCCAAAAATTTTGCAGTGTATCTGCCCAACTCTACTTTCAACTTTGAAATAAAAGATGTATAGTCAAAAGATAACTTTCAAATGAAGTGATTTTTTATATTCAATTGAAACAATTTGAATACTGATTATAATTAACTTTGTACTCAATACTATGTTATCAACATGAATAAAGAAAAATATTAGACTAGTCAAATACAAAGAGTACTTGTATCAGTTATATGAGTTTGCTTCTTTTACAATATGGAATATAAATTACTTCTGAAAAATGCAAAATTTTGGCAGTGTTATATTGGAAAGAAGGCAATATAACGTGAAGACTCCAAAATATTCCTTTTAGTTCATTGAGATGGACAGTGTAGCATTTTTATTTTATTGCCAACTCCTCTTCTTTCTTTAGTGATTTCATTTATGTAATTTTAAATGTTGATAAAATTGCCAGATTATAAAACAATAAAATAATACTTATTCTCTTAAAAATAGAATAGACCAAGTATCCTTATAAACTTTCTCTTTAATTACAGAAGATGTTTGGTGGTATTTCACAATTATCATTTCTATGACATCTAACACTGCTTCTCTCAAAAATTGTAATAACCTATTTTATAGCTCATTGAAATCAGTGAATAATAACTTTATGAGCATATTCTGCATCATTTTTTTGCTCTTGTAAGCCAAGTGACCTTTAAAGTTAGCAGCCACATAACATGTAGCATATTATTGTCATACATCAAATCTAATATTTTATTTATATTTAATATCTACACATCAATAACCATCTAAAAGCTAAAGAATTACCATGGCCAAAAGAGAAATACGAATCTAACTTTTCTCTAAAGTCCACTCATTCAACATCTTCTTTGTCTTGAAAATGGATATCCGCCTCGATTCAGTTGCTCAGGCCAAAAATATGAGGTTTGTTTTTATTTTTCTCCTTCTATCTTTTGTATTAGCTTATTTTAGCATATTTTTTCAACTCCAATTTAATATAGTCTCACTCTGCCCATTTTCTTCTCTTTTTTACTACCAGTATAATCTTTCATTTGGACTATTACAATAATTTCTTAATTTTTCATCTTGTCTAAATTCATTACCAATATTACACAGCATTAAAAATTATTCTTTAAATTTTTAAAATATAAATTACATGATGTATTTTTTATGATTCAGCTCTAACAATGGCTTTCTTTCTATTCCAATAAAATTCAATCTTGCCTTGACAGATACCTCCTTGGAATCTCAGAATCTGAAGACCTACTTAGCACCCATGGACCATTTGTCCTGCCAAAATTCTCCCTTATTCAGTTCATTAGAAACACATGACAAGGTACTTTTGCCCTTAAAGCCTATAAACTAGACTTTTTAATTTTTTTTCAGATTGGAAAGCTCCTTGTCTAAACTTTTATGCCTATTTTCTCACAGTCTTTTAGATCTCAGATCCAAATCATATTGTCAAAGAGTTCATTGCTCATTCTCCATTTAAGTTACTACCTAGTAATTTTCTGATACATTGCTTTATTCACATCTATACATTACACTTATCACTCTATTATGTTTCATGAAAAATATTCACTTGTACTTCATGAAAAGAAGACCATTAATTAGCATGTTCACACCTTCATCACCAGAATTTTGAACAACAGTTGGTATATGGTAGATATCCAATACATATTAGGTAAGTGATTAAGTGAATAAATAAGAAATAATTTAATATTTTTACTTTTATCAATTTAAATAATCACATTAAATTTAGTTTGATTCAACAAATGTCTGCCTATTTATTGAAAACAAATCTATTACCAAGATCAAGTGGGGTTTATCCCAAGACTGTAAATATGGTTTGACATGTGCAAATCAATACACATGATATATCGCATTAATAAATCAGGACAAAAATCATATAATCATTTTAATAGGCACAAAAAATCGTTTAAAAATTCAACACTCCTTGTGACAAAAACTATCAGCAAATTAGGTACAGAAGGAATATATCTCAACACAATAAAGGTCAAATATGTCAAACCATAGCTACCATCATACTAGAGCCAGAGCAATCAGGCAAGAGAAAAAAAGGGCATCCAAATTGGAAAGGAGAAAGTCAAATTTTCCTTGTTGACAAATGAAATGATGTTATAAATAGGAAATCTTAAATGCTCCACCAATAGAGTAGAATAGATTCTATTAATAGAATTAGTGAATGATTTGGTTAAAGTTGCAGATATAGAATCAACATACAAAAATCAGTAGCATTTCCATATACCAACAATTAACTATATGAAAAAAATAAAGAAAACAATTCCACCTATAATAGCTACAAATGAAATAAAATACATAAGAATACATTTAACGAAGGTGAAAGATCTCTAAAATGAAAACTATAAAACATTTATGAGAGAGATTGAAGAAGGCACAATTGCAACAGTCCTCTAGGTTCATATTGTTAAAATAGCCATACTATCCAAAGTGATCTACAGATTTAATGTAGTATCTATTAAAATACTAATGACATCCTTCCAAAAATAGAAAAAAAAATCTTAAAATTTGTATGGAACCACAATAGACCTTGAATAGCCAAAGCAATCTTGAGCACAAAGAATAAATCTAGAGGCATTATTGCGCTACCTACCTTCAAAATATGCTACAAAACTATAGTAACCAGAACAGCATGATACTGCCATAAAAACAGACACATAGGATAATGAATCAGAGTAGAGAATCCAGACATAAATCCAAACATTTACAGCAAACTGATTTTTTAAAAAGGCACCAAAAAAACACAATGAGAAAAGGATAGCCTCTTCAATAAATAGTGTTGGGAAAATTTGATATCCTCATGCAGAATAATTACAGTAGATCCCTGTCTCCTATATACATACACTGGGGAAAAGAATCCTTATTCAATAAATGGCGCTGGGAAAACTGGATAGCCACATGTAGAAGACTGAAACAGGATCCGCACCTTTCACTTCTCACAAAAGTCAATTCACGGTGGATAACAGACTTAAACCTAAAGCATGAAACCGTAAGAATTCTAGAAGAAAATGTTGGAAAAACTCTACAGACATTGGCCTAGGCAAAGAATTTATGAAGAAGACCCCAAAGGCAATCACAGCAACAACAAAAATAAATAAATGGGACCTGATCAAATTAAAAAGCTTCTGCACAGGAAAAGAAACTATCAAGAGAGCAAAAAGACAACCTACAGAATGGGAGAAAATATTTGCATATTACACATATGATAAAGGGCTGATAACTAGAATCTATATAGAACTCAGGAAAATCAGCAAGAAAAAAATCAAACAACCCTGTCAAAAAGTGAGCAAAGAACATGAACAGAAACTTTTCAAAAGAAAATAGACTAATGACTGACAACATATGAAAAATGCTCAACATCTCTAATTATTAGAGAAATGCAAATCAAAACCACAATGAGATATCACCTAACCCCAGTGAGATTGGCCTCTATCAAAAAATCACAAAGCAACAAATGTTGGCGAGGATGTGGAGAGACAGGAACACTCCTACACTGCTGGTGGGACTGCAAATTAGTGCAACCTCTGTGGAAAAGAATTTGGAGATACCTCAGAGAGCTAAAAATAGAAATCCCATTCGATCCAGCAATAGCG
>CAUYSK010081164.1:0-17288 GCA_963575035.1 Avahi laniger
AATGTGCACCACCCAAATGATGGACATAATTGAAACTCGGACTTAGGGAGGGAGGTGGGGGCAAGGGCAACATATGTAACAGAAACATCTGTACCCCCATAATATGCTGAAATAAATAAAAAAAAATTAAAAAAAAAAAGAGACAGTCATCAAGAAATCACTGAGCTGGTCCTAAAGGTAAGCCTGTAAGCAGGAAATTTTCCTCTCCTCAGATCTTACTGCCCCTATGAGACACTCAATTTAAAGAAAAGTGTGTGCATGTTGGTGCATACAGTTTTATAAGTCCATTTAAAAAAATATTGAACTGTCTATGAGCAGTGATTTTTAAAAATGACTAGGAGTTAACTGGGCAAAGAAAATGTGAGCAATATGGACATGTACCACCAAGATTCACCTTCAAGGAAGGGCTTGTTGGCCCAGCTGTGGTCAGGTAGTTTTTGGCTATAGCACTCTCAGGGGCTAAATGAGTTGCAGACTCCTGTCATCCAAGGTAATAACCCTCCCAGCGCAGCCCATATCTAGTGACTAATGAAGAGCAATGATGTAAACACACAGCCATTTTGGCTCCACTCAAGACAACTCTGAAAGGTCATTCTAGCTCCAAGTTGTCCGTGTGGCTGAATATGACTGTTGTTGGGTCTGCATCAGGGATCTAGTTCTTCCTCTTTCTACTCTTGTCACCTCTGCCCTTCCATGGGTGTTGATCCCAAGGGCATGGCTTAATAAATATGCTGCCTGTTAAACTCAACCTCAAAGTTGACTTCCCAGAACCCAGCCTCTGATTAGAAGTAGTTGCAGCAAAGGGGTAGGGGTGAAATGAGGTAGGAATAATCTCCTACAATGAAAGGATAGTTTGTGTGTAGCTCTGCAGGAGAGCAGAACAAGAACTGTCTTGCACAAAAGTTATTAGGTAGGAAGGAGTTTACAGGAAGTGCTTTCAGTGGAGTAAAAATCATCATTCTCTTGCAATTGTATGTTGTATAAATAATATAAAGATTCTAGTGTGAATTAGCTCTGGAATCAAGTATTTCTCTTGACTTAGCCAGGAAAGGTGGGACCTGATTTCTGATAGTTCACCACTGTTAGCAAGATTTGTTTTTATTACCAGCTAGTTGCCAGAACTGAGTTTACCACTCTAAAGAGAATGGTTTGCACTTAAAAAGGAAGGAAGTACAATGTGCCAAATGCACATTATTTACTTCACGATTTTGTTCAAAGCTGCCTATGCTATAAAATGTGCATTATTTTTTATTATAGCAATTTTATTTGAACTGGATACTGGAAAAATAGCAATGGGGAAATGGGGTAGGCATTCCTGAGTTTTCACAAGTTCAAAGAGAAGTCCTCCATGGCATTACTAGTAACATAGTAGGTGGCATTAGTAGAAAGGGTTCACATCTTTCCATCTCTTAATGTTGGTCTTAATCTGATAGACCTAGAAAGTCCATTAAGTTGGCCAAAGTGTCCTTTAATCTTTGCTAAGATTCAAGGGTTTCTACTATTTAATAAGAAGGCACATATGTAATTTTGGCAAAAATATCTTTTGAAATTCACTGGCTCATAATGAAGAACATTGAACAGGAATATTTTTTTAAAGTGTGCTTAATAGTCTTAGGAGAACAGGGCAGTGTGATAGAAGAGAGAGATAAGTAGGTAGAGACTAGGAAGAGTCTACATCCTTGCAATCTCAAGGATGCTGTGTTTCAAGGACATATATGGAAAACAACAGGCTATAGGAGAGTTCTTAGACAAGTAAAAACTGAAAAAAACATTCCTTCTGGTATTCCCAGGTGTAAAAGCTCCTCAATACACTACTAATAAAAAATGAACAACTCACAAGCAAATGAAGAAATTATCAGACAGAATAGTCTTGAAACTCTATTTTGGAGTGAGTTGAGGTGGAGTTGGGAAGGGTTTTGAGGAAATAGAAAAAGGGTAAGTCACATGAAAGACAGTGTGAATGATAACTACATTCAAAAATGTCTTTTAGAACTCTGTTGGCTTTGTCACAAGCAACATCTGTGTTACTCAAAGTGGGGTCTGCTTACTGGGGTCACTCTAGGACCAATTGGGAGTATGTTAGAAACTTCTATAGCAATTTCAGAGTACAATTTGCATCTGTTACATTTGATAATAAAAAAGGAAGCTTGGGTCTTTGGTGTCATTTCATTTTTGTAATGCTTCCATTTTATTGTATTTTACATATAATGGATTGGAAGGTAAAAGCTATTCCTTACACAAGATATTTTGAAAAGTACTGGGCAAAAGGAATAAAACAGTTTGGTGAGAGGTAGGGTATGTTACCTTGCTGGTTCTATTTGACACCATCATTATGTGGAAAGGGATGAAAATTGGCCAGCTTGGGCTCACTTGAAGCTCTTATGAGCTATTCTCTGTTATCTGTCATTTTCTTCCTATGTTGCTGTGAAATAGAGTTAAATCTGTTCAAAGAATTTGTAATAAAAATATATAGGGGCCAATTGGGAGAGCAATAAGGCTGCTGAGTTAAGCAGGTATACCTCTGGCCTACATGCTATCTGACTCTGAGCAAGACCAATTTAAAATTCAAGTTAAAAGTCAATTCTACAAAATGAAGTTGTGATATCCACTACAATAGGAATGAACCTCAAATATCATGCTCAGGGAAAGAAGCTAGACACAAAAGGACACATATTGTTATGATCCCACTGATGTAAAATACCCAAGAAGGCAAATATATAAAGATAGAAATAGATTAATAGTTGCCTAGGAATAGGGAAGGAGTGGGAAATGAAGAAAAAAATTCATTTTAGAGTGGTAAAAAAGTGCCCAAACTATATTGCTGTGATAGCTGTATAATTTTAAAATATCCTAAAAATTTTGATAGATTGGGAGGAATCCCCTGGTTCCTCCTTAATAAACTTTGAGAAGCTACTGAACAACAGAGCTAAATTAGATTAGTACTCATTGAATTTTACACATAGAATGGGAAAATTTATGCTACAAAAACTGCATCTCAATAAAGCCGTTTTATGAAAAAGTAATACCTACCAGAAAAGATGACAGACATATCTCAAGTATCCTCCAAATTCTTAAATTATGAATGGAAAACTCTAGGCAATTAATGCCATTCATATGATACACCTCAAATAAAAGTGATGTACCATCCTGAGTATTTTACAAATATTTTCTCATTTAATCCTGATGAGAAATATACACATTTTCATCTTTATTTTTTCTCTTTTGACAGTGAAGGGACTATGGCCCAGAAACAGATAACATTATACCCAATGCCACTAAGATGGTAAGTGGGGAAGTTCAAATTTAAATACATGTTGGCCTGACTAAAATATATATACTCTTTTCCCTAAGCCAAAAAAAACAAAAAACAAAAAAACAAAAAACTTCAATCTGTTTTACATAAGTCAAATAAATATAAACAGTCAGAAGACCATAACTCAGGTAATTCAAAAACTGCAATTTCTAAATTAGATTATGAAGTGACTTTATGTACATAACACATATGTTCATACAGATATTCATATACCACTAATATTTTACAGGCATTAGTTTACATTGAGAATATATCAGACAAACAAAGGTCATTTCCTCTGATAGCAGTTAAAAGGAAAAATACCTTTCTTTTATCTATGTAGATTAGCTTATATGCAAATTATAGAACACACATATTTATGAAAAATAGTTTTATTAACTTATGGTGGAGACTTTGTAATTTTTGCGTCACCATTACCAATTAAATAAAATTTAGAAAAACATTTCTGAAAATGTATCAGAACCTATTTTATATTCTTCGGATCCTTAACGTCTCAGATGATATGAACAGTGCCAATTTAAAACCAGCACTATGGAGATGAGCTTGGTATTGTTAGATATACATATGTTTGTTTTGTAGGTCAAGGGTAAAAATGAAAGGAAGAATTAGCAACATGTTACCCAAAACAGAACTATTCAAAAGGATTCTTACCTGCCAGTGGAGGATTATATTCCAAATCAAACCAAGAGTCAGTTTATGATTTCCATCTACTATGTCAGTGCTTCCGATATTCACTAAATCAACCTGATAAAGAGAAGGGGAAAATAGTTGAAGACAGAGGACCAAACAAAGTTGTAAAGAAAACAAAATGTGAAAGTAATTGCATTTAACTATTTTCAGAGCCTAAGCAGCATTATAGCTTTTAAAAAGTAATCTAAAAATGAAACAAAAGACATTTGTAAATTCATTTTCCATAACAAACAAGTGCTCACAAGTACATTTACAGAGATGGAAAATTAATGTACTTTTAGCAAATGTATGTATTTCTGCAGATGAAAAAAGCCAGAGTATCTCCAAATAAAATATACAACAATGATAACCCATAAAGAATGCCTAAAATTGAGACATAAAAAAGAAGTTTCATCAATCATTCTGTTTGGCACTGAGGAGTGCTGTTATAACTAAGGGTGACTACATTCAACTAAAATGTCCCTGCTTTATAAAGAATATTAAAACTCTAATAAAGAATAGAGTAAATGTCCGGCTTCTCTTTTCTCTATCCAGGACTGAGTTTGGAATTCAAAATTCAGCAGAGTTTCATTTTTCAAGGCAAATCTGTATGTCTCCTGTTCTTCATGTTCTTAACATATTTAGGTGGAATCAAATAAATATAAACATCAGGAAAATAAGCACATGAAAAGATGTTCAACATTATTAGCCATTTGAAAAATGCAAATTATGGTCACAATGATATGTCACTGAACACTTATCATAATGGCTAAAATAAAAAATAGTGACATCAAATGCTGATGAGGTTGCGGAAAAACTGGATAACAAACACTGCTAGTGAAAATGTAAATGGTGTAGCCACTCTGAAAAAGACTTTGAAAGTTTCTCACAAACTGAACATGTATATTTACTATATAACCCAGTAATTGGTCTCTTGTCATTTATCCCAAAGAAATGAAAACATATGTCTATATAAAAGCCAGTACTTAAAAGTTCATACTATTAATAGCCTTATTTATAATAGCCCCAAACTGGGAGCAACACAGATTCACTTCAAGAGTAAATAATTAAACGATTTGTGCTACAGCCACACCATGGAATACCATTCAGCAATGAAAAAGAACAAACTATTGATACGTGTAGCTATTCAGATGAATTTCATGGGAATTATTCTAAGCGAAAAAAAAGCCAATCTCAAAGAGTTATATACTGTATGATGCTACTTTTATAACAGTCTTGAAAAAATAAAATTATAGAAATGGAGAATAAAGTGATAGTTGCCAGAGGTTAGGGATGGGGGTGGATATGTGGGGTAGGTGGAGGTAGTTATACAAAGGCAATATGAGGGATCCTTGTAGTGATAGAACTGTTCTGTATATGCACACAAACATGAGTACAAGTAAAATTGGGGACATCTGAATACTATTGGTCAATTGTATCAGTGTTTACCTCCTGGTCATGACATCATACTTTAGTTTTACGAGACGTTACCAGATCCTAGAGGAGATTAATAACTTAAGGACAAGAAAGCACCATCATCTATATTTCATCTGGGGATTTCTCATGTGGCAATAGTGAGGGGAGCTCCTCCATATGCAAAAGCCACTTTAAATTTATCAGTTGACTCATTGACTCATTGATTCAACAAATATGCCAGTGCTATATGCCAGGCACTGATGTACTTAAAGCACACAAAGTAAAAACTTTCCTGCTTTCATGAAACTTAATTTTACTGAGAGTGATTATCAGATCATACATTGTTGAAGATTCAATTATTTAAATAGAGAATATGTGATTTTTAGGAAATAGACTTACACTAGGAAAATCAATGCTGGTGGTTATGTTTTGGCTTGTCATTGAGCTCACTCTGGGGAGACTTAGAGCAAGCAATAGGCATTTAGATTCCAGCAGTCCCTATCCACTGTAATTAGACTTCTCACTGTGTGAGAAGAAGATGGTTCCTCCATTTCCTTATCCTCATAAAATTCCTCATAAGGTGCAATTTCTATTATGTTCAAGTACTGTGCTCAGCTCTGATAAAAAAGACTAAGGTAGAAGCCCTAATGTCAAGAAATCCACAAGTTAATAGGAGGCCATATAATAAAAACTAATTACAATTAGGTAGGCTTCAGCAAATCTACTTTTAGGTATATACACAAAAGAATTGAAAGCAGGGACTCAAACAGATATTTGTAGACCAATGGTGATAGTGGCATTATTCAAAATAGCCAAAAAGTAGAAACAATCCAAATGTTTATCAACAAATAAATGAATAAGCAAAATATGGTATGTACATAAATGGTATATTTTCAGCATTAAAAAGAAATTAAATTCTGATACGAACTACATCAATGAACCTTGGACCATATGCTAAGTGAAATAAGCAATATAAAAATGACAAAATATTGTTTGATTCCACTTATATGAAGTACCTATAAATCAAATTTACAGAGGACATAATAGAAGTTTCTAAGAGCTGGGGAAGAGGGGAATGGGAAGTTATGGTTTAATGGGTATAGATTCAGTTTAGGATAATGAAAAAGTCCTAGAGATGGATTGTGGTGATGATTACTCAACACTGGGAATGTACTCAATGCCACTGAATTATACACTTAAAAATAGTTAAAATGAGATCTCAACACAATAAAAGCCATATATGACAAATCCCAAACTAACACCATACTCAATGGTGAAAAGTTGAAAGCTTTTGCACTAAGATCAGGAATAAGACAATGATGCCTACTCTCACCCCTTCTTTTCAACATAGTACTGGAAGTCCTAGCAAGAGCAATCAGGAAACAGAAAGAAATAAAAGGTATTCAAATAGGAAAGGAAGAAGTAAAATTATCTCCGTTTAGAGATGACATGATCTTATATATAACAATCTCTAAAGACTCCAGAAAAAAAAAAAACAACTGTTAGAACTAATAAATGTATTCAGTAAATTTACAGGATACAAATCAACATGCAAAAATTACTAATGTTTCCATATATGAAAAATAAACTATCTGAAAAAGAAATCAATAAAATAATATTGATAGCTACTCCCAAAATAAAATATTTATGAATACATTTAACCAAGGAGGCAATTATCTATACACTGAAAACTATAAAACACTGATGAAAAAATTGAAGAAGATACAAATAAAAAAAGGTATCCCATATTCATGGGTTGGAAGAATTAATACTGTTAAAATGTCCATACTACCCAATGAAACATACAGTTTCAATTCAATCCTTATCAAAATTGCAATATTTTTTATAAAAATGAAATAAAAAATTCTAAAATTCATATGGAAGCACAAAAAACCTGGGATAGCCATAGCAATCTTAAACAAAAAGAACAAAGTCTGAGGCATCCCACTACCTGACTTCAAAATATACCGCAAAGCTTTCATAATCAAAACAGTATAGCATTAGCATAAAATAAGAGACATAGACCAATGAAAGAAAATAGCACAGAGATAAACACACATATTTAGAGTCAGTTGATTTTCAACAAAGGTACCAAAAACACACAAAGGGGAAAGGACAGTCTCTTTAATAAATGGTGATAGGAAAACTAGATATCCACATACAGAAGAATGTAATTAGACTCTTATCTCACACCATATACAAAAATCAACTCAAGATGGACTAAAGACATAAATGTAAGATCTCAATCTGTAAAACTACTAGAAGAAAACATAGGGGAACATCTCCATGACATTGGTCTGGTCAAAGATTTTTTTAGATATGATCCCAAAAGTTCAGATGACAAAAGCAAAAATAGACAAGTGGGATTACATAAAACTAAAAAGACTCTGCACAGCAAAGAAAACAATTAAGAGTGAAGAGACAGCCCATTGAGTGGGAGAAAACATTTCTACTATATACATCTGGTAAGAAGCTAGAATATATAAAGAACTTAATTCAATATTTAGAAAACAAATAAACATATTAAAAGTGAGCAAAGGATCTGAACAAACATTCCTCAGTAAAAGACATACAAATGATCAACATGTATATGAAAAAAATGTTCATCATCACTAATCATCAGAGAAATATGGAAATTACAACTACAAAGAAATATCTGCTCACACCTGTTAGAATGGCTACTATGAAAAAGATGAAAGGGGCTGTGAAGAAAAGGCAACCTCACACACTCTTGGTGGGAATGCAAATTGGTACAGCCATTATAAAAACAGTAGGGAAGTTTCTTTACAAATTAAAAATAGAATTACCATATACACCAGAAATTCCACTATTGGGTGTATATTCCAAAGGAAATTAAATCAGTGTGTTGGAGAGATAGCTACACTCCAACGATCACTGCAGCATTATTCACAGTAGCCAAGATATGTGATCAACCTAAGTATTCGTCAGTAGGCAAATGGATAAAAAAATGTAGTGTGCGTGTGTGTACACACACACACACACACAATATAATACTATTGAGCCATAAAAAAGAAGAAAATTCTATAATTTGCAACAACATGGATAAACCTCGAGAACATTATATTAAATAACACAAGCCAGGCACAGAAAGACATATACTGACTGATTACATTTATATATGGAATCTAAAAAAGTTGAACTCACAGAAATAGAGAATAGAATGGTGGTTAACAGGGGTGGGGAAGTTGGGAGATGGGGAGATGTTGGTCAAAGGCCACAAAATTTCATTTAGAAAGGAGTAATAAGTTTGAGATCTACTGTACAATACAGTGATTATAGTTAATAACAATGTATTATTGTATTTTGAAAATTGCTAAGAGAATAGATTATAAGTGTTTTTTCCACAAAAAATGATAAGGGTGTGAAGTAATGGATATGTTAATTAACTAAATTGAGCCATTCCATAATGTATATGTATTTCAAAACATCGCATTTTATCTAATTAATATATATGATTTGATCTGTCCATTAAAAACAATGTAAAAAAATAGTTAAAGAGAAAGAGAGAAAGGAATGCTTATACGCTGTTGGTGGGACTGAATATTAGTACAACCTCTGTGGAAAACAGTATGGAGATTCCTCAGAATCTTGGTACATTTTTCAGTGATAGATCTCTAATAACCTAGTAAATGTTTTTTGAAGTAATTAGTCTAGTTATTTTTATCTCAATTTTAGTGATATGCATTGTGCTAGGAAGTCATCCATCTGTATTGGATGTTATGCATCCTTTCCCATTAATTTATTTTGTGTAGTTTTAATTCTCATTTTCCTTTTTTAGTGCATGCTCTGGAATTGTATCTTTCAAGGATTCTCATCAATCTAATTGCTAAAATCAGTGTTAAATGAATACTTATGTCTACCTTGTTAGCAAAACAATATGTCAATATATGGACCTACTGTGTGTGTGCATCAGTGTTTTGACAAGGACTGGATACCAGCAAATCAAACATTGGGGTCACTAAGGATACTCAAAGTTCTGATTTCTTGTTTTATATAATGAAACATCTGATACCAAATGGATAGGCGTGAAAATTGATATTGTGTGTATAAAGTTAATAGCATGCATTGAATTTTTGCAGAAATTTATTCATCTACACATGACAATTGGCTTTTGGAGTTCCTGACAACAGGCCTAGAATTTTACTCATAAAGTAACATTAGATTCTGGCTCAGAGTTTGCACTTATCTACAGAAGATGCTTAATTCAAATGTAATTTCGGAGGATAGAAAATTCTCACCATTTGCATTAACATAATGGAAACTTATTGTGACTCCAGTAGGATATATTTTTTTATTATTATTTCAGGATATTATGGAAGTACAAACATTTTGGTTACATGTTATGACTTTGCCTCACCCACGCTAGGATTTGAGGTGTGCCTTTTCCCCCATACAATGCTCACCACATCCATTAGTTGTGAGTTTACCCACTCTCATCTCTCCAACCCCCAGTGAATATCACTACCATGTGAGCACCTTAGTGTTGATCAGTTAGTGTCAATTTGATGGCGAGTACATGTGGTGCTTATTCTTCCATTCTTGTGATACCTCACTTTGGAGGATGGGCTCAAGCTAGGATATTTAAATACAAGGTCTTAAAAAAATCCCTTGAGCCAGGATGAGCAGGCTGCAAAAAGTGCACATAGAAAAATGTACATAGAAAACCTAACAAATGGACTTTTACAATGGAGTAGTTTAGTGTTGATGCTTTTATAGGCATGGAGACAAGAATTGGAGGGGTTCCCCACACTAGCATTTAGATTAAATTCCTGATTTTGTACAAAAATATAAATGTAGTAATCCTAAGATTAATGTATAGGCATTACAGGGATCACTGTTACTTTCAAGTGCTCTGCCTCCTAAATGAATCTGCTAACCACTGGGCTATGAGGAACAAGTCTCTTCACTTTCTTATTCTAGAGAGGCAAGAAACCTCACTCTCCATTTTATTTTATCCCAGGTTCTCTTGGGAACATGAATGCAATTTCTAGCATTGTCAATAATATTTTCTACAAGCTAAATTTAGGTATGCCATGGTTGTTTTAGTAAAAGGATTTGTACATATTATATTGCTATATTCAATACTTAAAAATACTTAAGAAAATCATAAGATTAAAGTAAACCTGAAATATGGTTTTGTGAAAGATTATTGACCTAGACAAATTTATATTACTTTTAATTTGCTTTAAAAATTAAAATGAACAGATTAGAGTTCATCAAAAATGGTACACAATACATTAGAATGAGGAACATGTAACTAAAAATAATTTCAATAACCAGGTCAAATAATGAAAATGAAAATGGAAGTTCTTAGGGAAGAGCAGAAGGAATAAGAGAAGAAAAAAAAATAAATAAAAGTAAGCTATATTCCTGTGATGTGTGTGTGTGTGTGTGTGTGTGTGTGTGTGTGTGTATAATTTATGTGACAAATTTCTCAGAAATAAAACTTTAATGGATTCTTCATACCTTTTCATTTTTGGAAGAGACAGGGAGATAGATAAAATTTTCCATATTTACTTTTGTAAATAATTTAGGCATTTACAGTTTTAACTTGGAACTTACAGAAAGTTATAACTCATTAAATAGGAAAACATCATCTTTATAATAACTGGTATTTTCTTCATCTTACCTTTTAGACAATCACTGACAAGGACATTTCATAGCTATAGGTACTAATGCAAACATCTTGAATCATTCAGCCAATTGAAATTAGGCTAAAGCTGGGAAGTTTCTCATATTTGCTTCAAAGGAAGTGGTTCTCCCTTATAATTTCAAAGTTCAAAATTTATCCCAAGGTGTAGTCACTTTTGTTCCTCCATATGCTATATAAAATCTGAGCAGTTTTTAAATGAGGAAAGAAGCAGGAGATAAGGGTAAACCATTTCTTCACTCATTAGTCTTGGTATGTGATTTTAACTAACAAAAAATGCTACAAATTAAATCTTATAAAATAATTTCACAAAGAATCAAAAAACTATGAAAGGACCATGAAATATCATTTTTAAAAGTTTGGGTTGATTTCCTAAACCAGAATCTTAAACAATAACTAATGGTTAGGGAAGTACTATGCATTGTGATTTATGAACCAAATATCCTTTCTGACACACCTCATGCATACATTTCCACCATCTGTTTATTTGGTTCTTTCATATTCACACATTTCTTTCTCATAAAGTGTATATAAACTGAGAAGTTCCTTCCAACATTCTAGATGAACAGAATTTGCTTTTCAAACGTGTTAAGTGTCTTTTACAAAATGTCTGCCATCATGTAGTCAAGCTAAATAGACTTCTGCATATTCAATAGAAACTTCTCAAGTATTTATATAATCATTCCAAATATAATGCATTTAAAAGATCAAAAATGTAGGAAAGGCAAAGTAGCTTCACTGCCCTGCAGCATGTGCTTTTATACCACATTTAATATTTACACTATTTAAAATTTCAAGACTTATAGGCATAAATCATACCTATTTTCTTCCATGGAGAGATGCTTGTATTGAATGTTTTATTATTAAATGATGAATAGTTCAATACACACAACGTAAAAAGTGGGCTACATTGCCATTCTGGACATGACTTTCCAATGACAGGTTTTCTTTGTTCTCTGCCATATCTCCATATTTCTAAGATTATTTTATTTGATTCAAATATAGAAATTTTCATTGGAAAATACTTTGCAAAAGCACATTTTTACTTGGAATGTGACATAAGATTTAATTCTGGGTACTCACTATGAAGGTGCTATTCCTACCTTTAATGATTGTTTCACATATTTAGTCATTTATTAATTATTTTGACCAACCACCATATGTCACACATAGAGTGCTGAGGACAGAGATAGATTTAAAAATGGACTATTTCATCAAATTGCTTAAAGTGTAGCAAAACATTAAATTTTCTTTATATTGCGGATGTGTTTATGATCACAATGATGTATCACAAGGGAATTAATTTTAATGAAGCTGTGTTTGTATTTATATACTGCCTCTTTGAGAATAAAGAATTGAGACAGTTAATAAAAAGAAAATTTTATAATCTTAAGAAAATATAAAAATTTAATGAGGAAAATAACAAATATATCTATTCAGGTAGTCTGGTTTAATGTAAAATGCAAACTAAACTTTTTGGCAAAGTAGCTCTTATAACTAAACTCTTAAAATTTCTTATATGGAATATGATATATTAAGGGGCATTTTTTGAGAAAATAGACACTTTCCTCAATAGTAATAATTTCACAATCTAGATTAATGATATGTACACTTTCAACATTATTTAATTTGAATTTTAATAAATATTATATATCTTACATCTGGCAATATAAAATGCCACTTTAACAACAACAATCATCCTACATAGCTTACCTCTTTCTAAGCTTCAGCCATGCAAACTATTTCAAGGAAAAACTTTAGCAATGGTGACAACAAAATTTTAAAAGATATGAGTGACATTCATTACAATAAGAAAATTTTTAAAATTATAATATAATTTGTAGCCATATAATCATCATTCCAACAGATCTCCATGTGTACACATCATAGGTAAATGGCTACATCAATTTTAAGTTGAATATGCAAGAAAAGAAAAACAATACTATTCCCCCTTGAAGTAAGAGATAACACTAAGTGGTGTGGGAGAGATAATCAACTCACCTTATGAAATTATTTTAAATGATAAAATGTTTAAACATAAGAGTAATAATATTACCTTACATCTGAATGTGAATTTCAAGATTACAAGATATGTTTGTGTATATTTTTATATTCTATAGAAGACTGTTTTGAAGAAATATGACAATTACTATTAGTGCATTTCACAAATGATAAAGTGGATCAAAGTCATGAAATCATTTGGCAAAGACCTAACAGTTGGAAAGTTACAGAGTTAACGGGATCTGCTTCCCCTGGATCCTTGAGAATGAATTCCTGTAAAGTACAGATATTTTATAGGCCTATTGTGTGGATTGAAAATTTAGTGTAAGAAATAATACTTGTCTGACATAAATTAACCTAAATTTTGGAATTTATATTTGAACACTGTATTATCTGAGTGATAAATGGTAGCAGTTTATATTCAGTCAAAGATATTATGCTCTGACATACTCCAAAATATGTATTATATGGCTATTTAAGTTTCTGAATATTTAAAGGACACACAAAATGCTAGTTTTAAAGAACACTTTAGAACCTCTTTATCTAAGATTATATGCCAGCAAGAGTGAACACTGTATCATTTTTCAGATCAGTGACATTTGACAATCATTCAATCTAATTCAGTGATATTTTTCAATGATGTGATTAAGTGAATATTTGAACATAGCTGTCATCTGAATTTTCACCCTCAACTTTTTAAATAATCACTTTGGATTTGTGGTTTAATAAGGTATGGCAATGATCTTATTTGCTTTGTGCTATCTCACTGGTAGATTTGAAGTTGCTAAGAATTTACTACCCCGATAGGCAATTGATGAAAATGGTATACTGAACATAATTATGAGATCTACAACTGTGTCAGCTAATACTAAATCATATTAAATCAGTAAAGTCCTGGTTATGCACCTAGGGTATATTTCAACACAACGTTTTTGAAAGAATTTTTAAAAGGCATTGGAATTCATAAAATATAATCATGGAAATCTTGGGAGCGAGGAAGAAGACACAAACTGGGAAACTTTCTTGTCTGTAAAGGAAGACAAGGATCGTAACACATTTGGAGGGCAGTTTAAAACATCACAGACAGTTAAATCTCCCTGTCAGATTTGTAATTGCTAAATTCCTTTACCAGTGAAAAAAAATTAATCATTGAAGTAGACACAAAATGGTTAACAAAGCAAATATTTGATAGAGGAAACTCACTGACTGAAACTTAGTTATATCTAAGGAAAAACTATATTAATAAACAAGTTCAAACTACCCATTAAATATCTCTTTTCATTTGAGAGAACATCATTAAAGACTGTAGAACTGAATTCAGAATGCTTGGTGAAGGGCAATGCACACAAACAGGAGTGTGGAAGTGTAAAGAAATGATGGGATGGCTATTTGAGAGATATTTCCAACTTATCTGGGAACTGCTCTTTCTACCTCCAACAAGTCACAAATAAATGGAAGATGTGTATACATTTTTATCTAGCGCTGGTGTGGAGACAAAAATAACCACTTGATAGCATCGTGCCCTGTTTTGCAGGATCTTGTATTTTCTTTTGTTTGCTTTTAAAAATCACAGTCCTCTCTATTACAAATGAGCTCTGCTTTCAGCAAATATTGTTATAAAGGTATCACTGCACTTAGAAGTACTTTCTTCTCAAGAAGTGCTTTTCCAAAATTAATTATTGAGAGCAGGAATGAGTTCATGCTAAAACCTCCACCATAGAGAATGCAAATAAGAACATAAATGTTGTGTCTGAGCTCTACAGAGGTAAGCTGTGAGTGGCATTCAAGTGAAGACAGCAAGTTATTAATAGAAGTCATGCCAGGGAAAGGAAAGGAAACAGAAGCAGAGTTAAGTTGAGAAGCTAGTTTAGAAATGGAGATTTATGACAAAGGGGTAGGCTAAAGTGGAGGAGACCCAAAGAAAGGAGGAGGAGAAGACAAAATGAATTTGACCTAAGAAGATCTTGAAACTACCAAAAAGTATCCTTTTGAAAGGAAGCTTCTAATATCCCTTTAAGAACAAGAGAAGGCTAATTTGTTTTTTGAGTGATTTTAAAAAACAGGTTTGTGGCCAGCTTTTTAAAATTGGGAGGCTATATAATTTTCTATTCACAGTTATCAATTTCTTAGAGTATGGATGAACTTATCACTGGTATCCAATTTCATTGTTTTTAAAATAATAAGCATATACTTCTGTGTAGAATCCATGTTTGGTTTCTGTATCTCTAGTACTTATCTTTAACATTTGCTTTCTATTTTTAAATTGCATACATTTGTTTTCCCCCTCTTTTTCCTAATCGCATTTATAAGACATTAGTGTATTTCACATTATTACAACAAACTAAAAACTAGCTCTTAAATTTATCTAGTGTTTCTTCTTTCTAATTTCTTTATTTTAGTTCATACTTTCTTTAGAGCATTTTTGTAACATTTTTAGTTGAAAGTTCCATTCAATTTATTCTATCTTTTTTCTTTAATGAAGTTAAAATTAAAGACAAAAACTCAATCTCTAGGTAGAACCTAGGCCATGTCTCATGAGTTTTTGTATAGAATACTTTTTCCTTCACAAATGTGGTTTTGTACTCTTGGTTTCTTATTTGACATACTTTAACTGAATTGAATTTATAAATGTATTATTTATAAATGTATCAATATTACCAAAAATATGCATTTTAAAAGTTCTTTTTGTGTACTTAATGACATTTTCACTGCATCTTACTATATTATCCATTTTAATTTGTATATGTGCCAGGAACATTATTAATATACTAATATTCTTCTGTTTGGGTAGAAGAACAGAAATCAGAAATGACACTTAGCTTGTTTTTCTTTTTGGTTTTGGTTTTCCCCAGGGGCATGGGAAGGAGTATTGGTCTCCAGATCAGCCAGAAACCTCTCTACTCCCTGTCAGCAGATGGAGAAAGTGGTATGGCCTCAAATGTGAATGGCTTCTTGGTACACTCAGCAAGGTTGAGCCTAGCCAACATTAGGGTTCTCAGTATACAGATTCTCAAGTCCTCATTTTGACTCGGGGGGGGGGGGAAACATAGAGATACCTGGAATGATGATTATACTGTTTACACCCCCCCAAACACACCCAGCAACCTTCTTCACCCCTTCTCTGTATGAGATGACTCCATCACCTCAGATCTGTTATTCTCTGCCTTCTGGTTGGGCTCAACCAATAATCAGCACTATGAGGATACTGGATGGTTTGATAAGGTTTAGTTCTTCTCACCAAGTCCCTCACCTGTCATGCTTTGAGAATAACTGCATATTTTAGATATCTATGGTCACATCTGCTGTCCAGTGGTCTTCTTCCAAGGTGAGAGCTATTATCAGGTTAAGTTAATAGCTCTCTCTCTTTGGCTCTTAGGGTTTAGAGGTAGTAAAGTTTATTGACTCATGCTATCTTCATCATTCATTGTTAATTCCTTTAAATCTGCCACATTTCTGTAAATATTCCCCTTATTACACTCTCTTTGTTATTGTATATGTCATGTGTTTCATAGAAGGACAGTTAATAATACACTGGGCTTCACAAGGTGACTTGGAATTCTATGGTAAATATATTGGTGGCTTTTTCAGTGGACTGAAGATGAAAGGCTTTTCTATCTATAAAATGCACCACATAGATCTACTGAACTCTGACCATTCCATAGGGATAAGGGAGAGCATTCCTAATAATGACCGACCTAGAATTTTCTGAATGCCTGGTTGAGAGCTCAGATTTGGATTTGGTTAATTTAAATGAAATTATTAAACTATTGCTCCTCTTGCAAATCCAACTTTGTGGGGGGATCAACACATAATGCACACATATTTTATAGAAGAACTACCTACTACACTTTGAAGTGTCAAGAAATAGAAAATCACTTAAATTTATAGTCTATTTATGTTATTTATATTCTCAGGTATTATTGCTGCTCAATATGTTGTAAAATTACAATGGTGAATTAAGGGCTCTAAATAAAAATACATTTCCAGCAATTTTTTGTGGTTTAATCAGCATTTCTATTAGGCAGTAAGTTGTATTATGTTTTCAATATTGATTATAACTTTCTTGGATAAAAATGAAATTCTTTTTTTTTTTTTTAATTTTTTAAATTTATTTCAGCATATTATGGGGGTACAGATGTTTCTGTTACATATGTTGCCCTTGCCCCCACCTCCCTCCCTAAGTCCGAGTTTCAAATATGTCCATCATTTGGGTGGTGC
>CAUYSK010081166.1:0-46336 GCA_963575035.1 Avahi laniger
CAGCGGCAGCAGCTGTGACCACCGTCTGGTAGTCCGCACTGAAGCTCCCAGAGCCGCCGCGGGACCCGCGGTCCTCCGCAGGAGGATTCTGTGTTGTGTCCCTCCAAGCGCCCACCGAACTTTCAGTGGTTTCCACGGAAAGAGCCTCTTTTATGGAGTTCCCCTCTCGCGATCTAGTCCTGGCGGTCTCCTGTGGCGAGAAGCTGCCTCCAAACTCTCCCCCGTGGGCTTGCGGCGTCGGATCCACGGGGCGCCCGCTCCGAACAGCCCCTCCCCTCTGATGCTGCCCCGGCGCCGCGCTCAGGCGCGCCGCCCGTTTAAAATGGACCCGCTCCTGTCTCGGCTCCCCACCGCTCGGCAGTCTGCGCTACCGCTTTGCTCCGACTTCAGGCACTTCCCTGCCTGCGTGGGAGTGGGGTTTGGTGAAGGAAGAGTCGTCTTCCTGTGAGTCAGATCTCTCTGCCCGGGCCAGCCAGCCGCGGGCGCGGCTGACCCGCGCTGCACTTCCCTTTGTCCCACTCTCTCCGGATGTTTTTACAGTTCTCCTTACTTTATCGGCGGCGCTGCTTTTCCCTCGCTGCTTCTTTGCAGATTCGCAAAGCCGATCCTGTGGGAGAGCGCCTCACTCGCGTGTGGGTGTCCGTGTTCTTCTCCTCCCACTGTGGGAGCAGAGAGCCAGGAGGTCTCCCCTAATCCGCCATTTTTCTCCTCCTTGAGATTTTATATTTTAACATTTGTTTCAAGAGAATTTGTACTTGCTTATTGAAGCATTTTTATGATGGCTGCTTTAAAATCATTGTCAGATAATTCCAGCATCTGATTCATGTTGTTGTTGTTATTAATTCATTATCTTTTCCCACTCAATTTGTGATCTTCCTGGCTGTTGGCATGATGGGTGACTTTTTATTGTCTTTTGGACACTTTGGCTATTATGTTAGAAGACTTCGAGTACTATTTCAGTCTTTTGTCATAATAGGCAATTACCCTATTTAGGTTTAACACACAGGGCCTAGCCTACTTTTGTGGGCTGTGGCTCCAATGACAATTTAATTTTCTGAACATTTGCAGTGCTATTTTGGTATGTTTGGTTTGTCTGATGTCACTAGGGTACATCCTGATTCCTGCTGGTATTGCCCGAGGGGGAAGCCTCTCTAAGTCGGGGAAGGAAGCATCCAGCCTGCAGGGATAAAGAGAACTTCCCTGTTTGGGTGCATGTTGTGGCTCCTCTTCTAGTTCTATCCAATGTCTCTAGGTATGGAAGGATAGCCTCAGGCCCAGGGACAGGGACTGCTTCTTAGGCTAGATCACTTATTATACAGGGACCCCCTTGTCAGTGCCATCCAGCTGTCTAGTATTTCTCAATGGGAGAAGGAGCCAAAGACCACTTTCTGGCTATGTATTTGTAGCAGAATTCCCCATGTTTGTATTGTTTGACTATCTGATATTCTATGTAGGAGCAGGAAGTACTAGGTCCAGCAAGGTAGGAGAGTGCTTCCCCTAGATATTTATTGTTAGTGGGGCTCCTCATCAGTACCATTTGCTGGTGCCACTGGCAGTGCCTACTGTTGTTAACAGGATTACTGTGCAATCTGGGGAAGAAATAACCCTTTCTGAATCACTTTCTGGTTTTGATTTGTAGGTGGGAGATGCTGGGCCTGGATTGCCTTCTTCTGTTGGGTAGTGTCTTAAGATACTCTGCTGCTGTGCTGTTTCTCCAGTCAGTGATCCTCACTGGTCTACTTTCCTAGTTCCACATTTCAGATGTTTCCTTTGGTTCCATCTTACATTGTTTACAGGGTTTATAGTTGTACTTAGTGGGGAAGACAAGAGAGAGATAAATCTACATGATATTGTCTTACTTGCACATTGATTTTCTTACACTTGATCCACTTTACTTATATATGTTAACCTTCCTAGCATCCATGGCCATTCTAATTTTTATCCTCTGTACTAAACTCTCTATCCTAAAGACAAAAACATGTACATCAGAGTATTATTTATGCTGAGGCATAGACCTCCTAGTTCTACTTTCTTCCGTTCTATGCCAGATGTTTGTTATATGATTTCCTCAAGAAGAGGGCTTTTGTCATGAAAACGGTGTCTTCTATTGGTGATATGGTACTGTGTTGTGTAGCAGAACATGTCTAAAGATTTAGAATTTATGTGTGAAACAGTGTTTGAGATTTATTACTTCCCTCTTTTCCTAGTCAATTATATTCATAAACGACCTCAAGAAAACTTCCTCTCCTTATCCTCAAAAAAAATTTCCAGACAGAAAGTCTCCCATAGACCCTTTGCAAGAAAATCACAGAAAAAAAAAAGAAGCACTTAACTTTCTCTTACATCCCATGAATTTTTACAAGCCTCCTCTCAAATATTTATTCCCCAGAAGGCCTACTGTGCTCTGGATCCAGCCTGCATTTTCAGTTTCATTGCTTATCACCACCCTTTTTGTACATTCAATTATTCGAACCCATTATGCTCTTGTTTTTTGCCTTCAGACCTTCCTATTTTCTGTTCCTTTGTCTGGAATATTTTCCCCCACCACATCACATCAACTAAAATGACTTATTCTTCATAAGTCTTCCCTGATCCTTTCTTCTACCCAAGACAATACCTGTTATGTACCCCTTGTCACAGCTCTGTCCTTTTTATGTCCCTCACCCCATTTTTAAATTTTTAAAAATTTTATAAAATTTCAAATTTAGAGAAAAGTTTCAGTGAGTCATGCTTTACTCATATTAAATAATGATCAATTATTTATATTTTGCCCTATTTACTTCCTCTTTTTTTCTCTCTCAACTATTAAAGACTAAGTTGTAGACATTGTTACTCATTGTCCTTAAATACTTTAGTATATATTCCCTAAGAGCAACACATTATTTTATAAAACTGCGGTATAATTATAAAAATCAGGAAATTTAATTTTGATAAAATTTTATTATCTACATCAGAGTCCATAATCAAATTTTGTCAATAGTATCATTGTCTTTATATTAATAGCTATTTTTGCTAGTCCAGGATTCATTCTAAGATCACACATTACATTTAGTCGTCATGACTCTTTAGACTCCTTTAACCTAGAATAGCACGATTCCTGACCTTGACGTTTTTTTGAGTGCAGGCCAGTTACATTGTCTAATGTGCATCTATTTGGTTTTCCTGATATTTTCTCATGATTAGATTTCAGTTGTACATACAAGATGGTTGCCACATTTTATGGCCCCATAGCGCTATTGGGAAGAATTTACTCCTCATCTCTTGCAATAACCACTGTCCAATGCCATGTCCTCTTTATTGCTGAGAGCCCCTACTTGTATATTTACAACAGTAGCCCATTAACAACATGCAACCTGGAAAGAGTCAGTACCAGGTCCCTGAAACCTCTCTCTTTCCAATCCTTTCTGATCCCTTTGTCCCATGCTAAAAGAATTAACCTGTGTATGAAATAAGAAATATTCCTTGAATATCTACCATGAATCTTCACATCAGTCATGTGAGGTAGAAATAATTGTCCTGCTTTGTATAAGAGAAAGTGAAGCTTCCAGAGCTGGAATAGGTATTTGAAGCTAGGTCTTTGAGCATTCACTTCCTCTTAGGAGAGGTTTGATTCTTGTGTAATTCTCTTGTTATTTTGAGTCACCTGAGTGTAGCTGAACTCATTCTAGTTCCCTCTTCTTCTCTACCTCCCTCCCCACAATTCTGTGGGGTACCGCTACACATTTAGACCTTCACATGCGTATCTTGGAAGTGTTATGAATGTACTGCTTATTCTTATGGCTCCATTTATAGAACAAATTATGTGGTTACACATTAAGACTGTTGTTCCCTTGCTCATTCTTAAGGAAGGCATTAGTTAGCCTGAGAATACACTAGGTCCTTGGTACATTTTATACATTTAATGGATTCTGTCCCTGAACATTCAGCAGTTCTTGTATTTCTTAAAGTTTCAACTTCACAGGGAAGCTGAACACAAGAGTGTATCACTGGCTTTGGTCCAAGAAATAACAGGCACTCAAAGTCAGGGAACTCCTCTGCTTCAGTGAAACCCAAGTAGACATCAGCTCACTTTAAGAAGAGGTTACTGGGCCAGGTACAGCGGCTCATGCCTATAATTCTAGCACTCTGGGAGGCAAAGGTGGGAGGATCACTTGAGCTCAGGAGTTCAAGACCAGCCTGAGCAAGAGCAAGACATGAGCTCTACAAAAAACAGAAAAATTAGCTGGGTGTAGTTGTGTGTGCCTGTAGTCCCAGCTACTTGGCAGGTTGAGGCAGGAGGATCGCTTGAGCCCAGGACTTTGAGGATGCTGTGAACTATGATGATGCCACTGCACTCTAGTCAGGGTTACAGAGCTAGACTCTTGTCTAAAAAAAAAAAAAAAAAAAAAAAGACGAGATTACCAGGCAATGGAAGGCCAATTAGGCAACGTGATGGAAATTTTTCTGAAGCAGTTACAGTTAGATGGGAAATATAACTACGGCCAATCTGTTGGGTTGGCAGTAATTATTGTTATTAATATTATTATTACTATTTTTGAAACTACAGCCAAGCAATGGATTCTCTTGATAAAGTAAAAGGGTTTTGAAAGTCATTTTATAGACAAGGAAACTGAGGTCCAGGGTAGTCAAATGACTTTCCAGAGGTTACTTAGGAAATAATAGGATTTAGTTTGAGCTAATAATACTTAGATTCCTGGACTCCTCTCATTCAGAACTCTTCATACTGCTCTCCACATTAGACCATAAATACCTTGGAAATGCCACCCTGGGACATGGAGAAACCATTATCTATGCTGCCAGTGATTTGACAAATGCACGATGTTCCGTGAACCTCCTAGTTTTTTTTTTCTTAATGATAAAATATGTTAAATTGATATGATTCTGTCAACCAAGGATGATGCTACTTTTATCTGTCTCACCTCTAGAGAAAAACATGCTTATTCTTCATTGAGAAACTTAGAATTCCTTGCATTTGTCATCCATGTCTCTTATAAACCTTGAAGATCATTTCCCCCATATCCTATCTCGTGCTTAGCATTACATCTGAAAATGACATGTAAGTATTCATAACTTTGAGTTGTATCAGAATTGACCTTTAATTTCTGATGTTCTTTAGCAGATTTCCAATGGTATACATTTATTCTTTCTTTCCTTCCTTTCTGCCTTCACTACTGCTGTCTACCATGCTCAGGTTTCCCCCACATGCTGTTTATGTACCTGGTCTAATTGCCTAGGTTCTCAAGAGAGCAGCCTATTGTAAATCCCAGCCAAATATATCTACCCTTTTTCTAATCAGAATTTTTACCTTGGCTTCTACCTCCCTCCCTAGCCAAATGAACTGAGCCTTATCTTGAGGAGAACCTGTGAATCTTCTTTCCTTATTATTCTGTACTAAAAACAAAATACAATCAACTTTCTCACCCCTATATTATCTCCAGGCCCCACTCAGATATCACTTAGCAAATGTTTCTAAAATTATTCAGCTTAGTGTTATTGCTTAACGTGCTACACGTTGAGTGTCACTTATCCAAAATGCTTGAAAACAAAAGTATATTAGATTTTGAATTTTTTTAAATTTTGGAATATTTACATATACATAATGACATATGTTGGTGATGAGATCCAAGTCTAAATATGAAATTCATTTATGTTTTATATACCTCTTATACACATAGCTTAAAGGTAATTTTATACAACATTTAAAAAAATTTTGTGCATGACACATAGTTTGTGTAGGTACTTATGTGTGGAATTTTCCACTTGTGACATCATGTTGGCACTCAAAAAGTTTCAGATTTTAGAGCATTTTAGATTTTGGATTTTCAGATTAGGGATGCTCAACCTATATCTACGAGTGTTTCCTCTCTGATCCCTTCATGGTTCTCCCCACCAGATATACCAATGATCTTCCTAGAAGGAGAGGAGAACCAGTGTCTACCTCCTGTTTACCCTCAGGGTGGGGTATTGTTCCACTCCCTCATGAGGTCCTCTAGCCTATTTTATCCATATTGTCAAAATAATAAATAATAGCTTATATTAATTTAATGCTTATGTGCCCGGAACTTTGCTAAATGCTTCACAAACATTATTTTGTTTAATCTTTCCAATAATCCTGTAATAGGCAGTATTATTAGTTCCATTTTATGCAAGAGGAAACAGGGTTAGAGTAATCAAGTAAATGATTCAAGGCCATATATTAGTAAGTGTTGTAGATAAGATTTGAACAAAAAAAGTTTGAGTTCTCAGTCATTCTTCTCAACCATTGTATTATATACTGCTTCCTGTTTCCCTACAATCTTTGATATTTGTCAAGGCCAAGATTTGAGATTATGGGGGCTCAGAGGATAGGGATAGAGACCAAAAATAACCATATTCAGTACTTGAATTAATTAGGGAGTAGTTGTTTCTGGTATCCAAATAAAGCAGTAGGCTGAATCAAGATTCCCCAGATTAGCAGACATCTTTTTAAACTTCCAAACTGCTTAGTGGAGTTTACATAAAGTGCCAGACCCATTGGGTTTGCTCAACAAATGGCAGCTATGATTACTATTGTTATTTTAATAATAATGATTGTTACCAAAAGTTCAGTACTTGTCCCCAAGGCTGAATCGGTGAGAATGAAGAAGGACGAGGAGAAGCAGTTTGAGGAAAAGGAAAGAGAAATTTACTAATTCACTGGCAAATGTGGAGGGCAGCAGATTAGTGACTTGAAATACTGCTGTCTTGCCTTTAAGTAGAAATATAGGACTTTTTAAAGGGGGATTTTCAGAGGTTGGGCTGGGGTCTATGTCTATGTGATCAGTGTCTCATGTTGTGGCTTTGGGCTATTGTTGTTTAACTGTAGTTGGTTTTGGTTGACCTTTTCTCTGGTGAGGAGGATCTTGTGACTTCCAGACAATTCTGTTGAGCCATCTCCTGTGGTTTAAGATACTAGAAAACAAAGAACAAAGAACATTTTCCTGCCTTTTTGATTACTGACCTCAGGCAGAAATGCAAGTTTTAATTTCTCAAAAGGGTGGGGGTTTTAAAGAGACAAATCATAAAACATTTTGCCCTTTTTCAGACCTTTACCTCTGTTACATAACGAAGATAGAGAAGCACTGAATACAGTGGAGACTAAAATAATAAAAGGCATTATTTTAAAAAGTAAGCTGACAAATCAAAGCCTGACATTTTTAAAATCAGTATCTTTTTCATTTCCACTGAGAGCGAGAGATGTAGCAAAATAGTGGTGCTGATGCTACTCCAAGAGTCTCTCTAAATAGACATGCTCAGCACTCAGAGTGAGAAGCCCCAGGTGTCAGCGTCATGGATTCCAGGCTACAGAGGGCTGGCTCCAGGGGCTTCTCAAGTATTCCTGATGGACCCACTCTGGAATGACAATGAATATACCCTGGGGAATATGCACCATTCATACAGATTACTTTTCCTGAATTGAGTTGACTCTTTCCCTCAATGGACTAGATTCCATGAGAAATGAAAAAGATTTTGGGGGCCTACATAGTGACAAATAACCATCTTTTCTGCTTTTCTCTTTTATGCAGGTTTTAGTAAACTTTTATTAACTACTTCTTTGTGCTGCCTCATGCTGCGGAGCTACCAATAAGGCACTTGAGGCTATAGCTGACATAAGCAGTGAAAGATCCCCATCTGTCTCACCCCCCTCCCACTATGATTTCAGGTAGCTTAGGACCTGAAATCCCCACCATTAAGATTAACCAATTAAGTCCAATGAGTGCTTATTTATTGTCAGTTATGTAAGACTCTATGGCAAATGCTGAGTACAGACATTAATTACATTGCTCTGCCCTCATGGAATTCACACAGTCTGGTAGAAGAGGTATATACATATCATTAATTATATTACAACATGCCAGTTACTTTATTCATGGTGTGTGCTAAGTGTGAGGGTAGAAGTGGAGGGACACAAGTTACTCTGTTTGGGAAAGTTAAAGGACAGAAATATCATATTTGACCAAGAGTATGAAGGATGAGTGAATAGGTATCAGTTAGCTGAAAATGACAGAGGAAAGAGTTGAGGAAATAGAATATGGAAAGGCATGTAGGTATTAACTCAGTAAGTAGCTATTTGTGAGTGTGAAGGGCATTTTTATGGCACGCCAAAGACTGAAATGATCAGAAAGAAGTGGCTGGGAGTGACTGAACAGTTACCGAGTGCTGTTTATGTGTCAGGTACTCTGCTAAATGCTTTATACACATTTAATCCTCACAACTATATAAGACAGGAATTATTGTCACCTTATATGGCAACAACTGTGAGTTGCTCTCCAAATATTCACGTACTATTCTGCATTTTTCTAGCCTCATGTATAGTAAATTGGGCCATAAAACTGGGTTTTGGCCAATGGGATGTGGGCAGAAAATGTGTAATCTACTTCTTGGATTGATGGGATCCTTCAGTATTCTCCTTCCTTTCTATGCCATCTCAGAGGCCACATGTTCCAGATGATATTAGCTGCAACGTGGAGGAAAGTATTCCTATCTATCTTGTTGTGATGTGAACAATAAATAAATGTTTATTATGTTGAGTCTTTAAGACTAGGGAGTTAATTTATTATCACAGGCTAGGCTATTTCTAGGGATCACCAAACTACAGTCAGTGGGTCAAAAATGGTCTGTTGTCTGTTTTTGTAAATAAAATTTGATTGGGAACATAGCTACACAAATATTTACATATTATTTATGGCTACTTTCACGTTATAATTGCAGAGTTGAGTAGTTGCCACAGAGACCACACAACCTGCAAAGCCTAAAATATTTGCTTCCTGGTCCTTTACCACAAAAAAAGAAGTTTGCTGACCATTGTTTTATTTTATGAACAAAATAAGGGAGAAATTAACTTATATTCACACAATCAGTAATGTCGTTGGGATTTGAACTCAGTTCTGTTTTTGATGCTATTCCTTGTTTCCTGCTTTTATTGCCACTGGTTTTTTGACCTCCATTTGACTCTGTGCTTCAGTTATAGTACTCCTATTCATCTACCCACATCACATGAGTTGAAAACCCATTTCGGAATCGCTTTTCTGGCTCAATAGTGGTATCTCTTTGAGGAATGACTTCCTTTGTTCCCTAATACTTAAATTATTTTACTAGTCCCACCTCAGCCATGAGAGATTGACAATGAGAGAAGAAAGAATCAAAGATAACTCTAAGGACTTAGTTTGTGCAACTGGATGGAAGCAGGATAAATAGGTTGAATGCTGATGTAAGGATGGGGTAAGAATTGGAATGGGAGGAAATTTTAATACTGGATATGTTGAGTTTGAGATTCGCGTGGGAAAATCCAGATGAAGATGTTCTATAGGCAGGCAAATAGATGAGTCTAAAGCTTAGGAAAGAAGTCTAGGTTAGAAATATAGTATAACAAATTATACTGAGTCATTTACCCTCTCTCAACTCTTATTAAATTACGATCAGTGTTATAGCTATAAGTTGGCTTACCAAGGTCAAGGCTCAGTTTGAAACCAGATTGGTATTCAATATTCTGTGAATATATCACAATAAAATTAATGGACATAGCTAGAATCATATCTGTGACCTTGATCTTTGAAGCAGCAGACCTCTTTTTCCCTATAACATAGCATCCCATGTCTTTATGGCAGGACCAGTGTGTTTCATGTTTCCAGTTCATATGGGACTTCATCTGGAACTAGGGAGCTTCCTCTCAGAAAGATGACCTAATCTCTTATTGTTTCTACCAAGATTTCACAGGAACTAGTAGGAGGCTTAGTATCTTAAGTCCATTTTTTCCCTGACAGAAACAATAGCATGAATTATTCAGTATGCTGCAGGAAGACCATAAATTATTTGAGCATTGCCCAGTTTAACTGTAGTTGAATCTAGGATTACTAATGTGGTATAGTGATTAAGCCTAAAGATGCACAAAAATGAAGGTTTTTTTTCCTCCTCCTATCTGGAGGTGTTGTGGGCCATGTATCTGAGTTCAAACTTACTCCTCCCAAAAATCTTCTCACTTCTCTCTTCAGAATAACCCCGTATAAAGAATTAAGAACAACAACAAAAACTAGACCAAAAATTTTTAAACATCCAACAACGACAATAAGTCAATGTTCTTTTTTCTTCATAGCTTGCTCCTTTTCTTGATGTTTCTACACTGTAATTCATTGCAAATAGATGATCTAAGGAAAAATACAGGTCTGATATACTGACTGTTCCGAGGCATCTCCTTTAAAAATCCATATGTTCCACCAGAACCCACTTCATTGGTGAGTCCTTTGCTGTCAAGCAGAGCCCTGTTCTCAGAAGAGTTCCACTATTGACTTAATGCTCTCCTCTCACTGTCTTGAAATTCTTAATAATTTTTTAACAAGCGCCCCATATTTTAATTTTGTACTGGGACCCACAAATTACATAGCTGGTTCTGTATTCCACTTGACATTGCTTTCTTGCTGCCCGACCTTAGCCATACCTGAGCCCTTAAAAAGTACTTAGGCCAAAAATGTTTTGAAGATACTTGAAGAAATTTTTGCTTCAATGTATACTTTCATGAGTGGAGCTTTGCTGTTAATAGGCTCACAGGTAGATACCAGGACTGTTTCTGCATCTTCCAATTTCGAACTATGGCAAGATGGTGCTTGGGTAATTTCTGACACTTTGATATGAGTAGTAAAGGAAAGATTTCCCAACCTGGATGTCCATATGTGCATAGGTGCTTAGTCTCTCTCTATAGTATGCATTACAAAAAGGCCAGAGATTTTGCACAGAAAGCTGATCTCTGTTGAACTTGTTTAAGGCAACACTGGCAAGTGTTCTTAGCTTTAGACTCTTTTAGACATTCCTTAGTGATTCCTCTATCTCCCTTCCACCTTCAGGCACTATTACTTTCTTTGTAGGAAGATTTGAAGTTTAAAATGAAAGAGACAACATGGCCGCCTTTGAGAGAATTCAAGCTAATGGGTTTCTTCACCCAGGTCTCACCACAATTTAATCATTTTATAGTCAGGAGAAAGGAGTGTTGTCTGATGAATGGTTAAGAAAGTGGGAAGAGCAGGCTTTCTAGAGTGCCTCTTAAAACCACACCTCTCAGGATTTGCCTGCTGTGTCCATGAAATGCCATCTTCTATTGTTTCAGCCTTCAGATATTTGGGTAAATTTATGATTCCTTCCTGATCTTCCAAGCCATATACCCCGAAAGCCTAGTGCTATCTGAGCCCTAAAGGAACTTCGTTCATCATTGAATTTTCTCTACCCTTGGCACCTTTCCTGAATCCAATTTTATTTTTTTTTCTTTTAGTGACCTTTTTGTAACCTTCTTTTGATGTCACGAATAGCCAAAATCCAGATATGGGATGAGCTAATTGTATAGATATTCACTGTGACTTGGCAAACTTTCTCCTTGCCTGTTGGTGACTCAGGCAGGAGGGATGGGAAATGTGCTGGCAGTAGCAGAATTCTCCCTGTAATAAGGCAAATTCAAATTTAAAAGGATGGGGGGCATCTATACCCTCTTTATTCACCTGGTTAATGACTCAGTCTGTTCATCAGGTACCAAAGAAGCAAGCTTTAGCGTTTCTCCAGCTTCAAAAAAATGAAACGCCTGCATTCAAATTACAGTAACATGCTCCAAAGCTTCTTTAATTGAAAGTATGTAATGGAATCTAATGTAACATTTATCTTGCTGCAATTGACATCAGAGAAGAGGTGTGGGGTTTAAGGAATATTATATTTAAAGACATTCTTAAAAAGACTGTGGGAGTGATTGCCAGCTTATCAGCTGACTCACTGGTACCTGGAGAGAACTTTTTGTCATTAGCCAATCTGAATCCCAATATGGCCCAGCACAACACAGTGAAGGCTTTTTTCCTCCTCTATCCTCATCTCCCTAACCCCACATCCTTTCTTTTTGGCAGTTATTATCTTCATTAACAAATAAAAATTAGTACTCAACACCTACTGGAAACATTCACTACAAATGTGATCTGATGATAAAGCCTGTGTTGGGGGCTTCTATACAGGCATGTCTTTCCAGCCCACATACAAGTAAAGCATTTGCGTTTGCATAAATCAGTAGTAGTATGGGTGCTAAGAGCTGGCATTCAAAAAGAAGCCACGAGGAGTGTGTGGGAAGCATCCTGTTTAGCTTACTGTATTTAGCCATGCAGAACCTGCTAGTTGGGGAAAATGATTTTATATTCCAGCTTCATATTTAATGGGAGAAGATAATCTACTTATTTCTAAGGGAGGATCTAGGTGGGCCTAGTGGGATCATATGCAGTGCAGAAAGAATTTGGGGAAGTCCGCCCAGGGTAATTCTACCTAGGGATAGTTGTTGACATGGAAGTCCCTTTCCTCATACACCTCAGCTATGATGAAAGGTTACAGCATCATTGTATATGAGAGCACAGTAATTGCTTAGTTGGGTTTGGTCATGGCAGGAGGGAGATGAAAGACTGACACATCCATGGGATAATCCATGTTCTGTTTCTGTCATGGGCTTCCAGAACAGAGCCTGTCTTCTTAGAGGCAGAGATTTAGATAACAGTCAGTTTCTATAAATATTTCTGTGATGATCAGTAGTCCCTGTTGATACTTGCTTACTTCTTGAAGCAAGAATTAGAAAAAAGAAATTCCTATCAGGCCATTCCTTCTCTGGATCATATATAGAGATTGAAAACTGTCCCAGCATGGTCGATTCATAAATTCTGTCATCCTCTAGGCCAGGATTCTCCTTGTTTCCTGTCTTCTAATTCTTATTAATTTCTTTATGTTTGCTCAAATGTTTTCTCACTATAGACTGATTTTTAAAAACTTTTAATCTTGAAATATATAATTATGGGAATTTACAAAAATAATACACAGAGGTCACATGTGCCCTTTACTCAGTTTCCCCCGACTGTGGAATGATTTTATCTTCCTATTAATGACATTTATTTGATATAAGACCTCTTGACTATCTCATTCTTCCACCATATCCTGCCCAGGGCATTTGGGAATATTTATGACACAGAGCATTCCAAGACATGAGAGTGTGTGTGTGTGTGTATAATTGGCTAACATTTGTTAATACTACCAGCTACATATCCTCAAATAGTCTTATGATTTCATTTCATAAATAGATAGCAATAAATGGAAAAAATAATCACAAAAATATGAGAACTATTGTGAGGGCAAGATTTTTTTACTTTTTAAATGCTCTTTTATTTTTTTACTCATACAAATTTATGACGTGCATGTGCAACTTTATTACATCCATATATTGTGCAGTGATCAAGTCACCTGAATAACATACATTGTACCTACTAAGTAATCTCTCATTATCCACCCCCTTCCACTCCCTCACCCTTCTGAGTCTCCGTTGTTTATCATTCCACTTTCTCAGTCCATGCATACACATTATTTATCTCCCACTTATGAGTGAGAACATGTGGCATTTGTCTTTCTGTGTTTGAGTTATTTCAATTAAGATAATGGCCTCTGGTTCCATCCATGTTGCTACAAAAGACATGACTTCATTCTTTTTATGGCCAATGTAGTACTCCATTGTGTATGTACACCACATTTTCTTTATCTATTCATCCATTGATAGACACTTAGGTTGATTCCATATCTTTACAATTGTGAATAGTGCTACAGTAAACATTCAAGTGCAGGGATATTTTTTATATATTGATTTATTTTCTTTTGGTGGATAGCCAGTAGTGGGATCATATGTAAAACAGAAAGAATTTGGGGAAGAAATTTGATTGCTGAATTGTATAGTAGTTCTATTTGTAGTTCTTTGAGAAATCTCCATACCATTCTCCATAGTGGCTATACTAATTTATATTCTCACTAACAATGTATAAGAATTTCCCTTTCTCTGCATCCTTGTTGATATTTTTGTCTTTTTTTTTTCTTTTTTTTAGACAGGGCCTTTCTCTGTTGCCCAGGCTGGTATGCAGTGGCATCATCATAGTTGACTGCAACCTCAAACTTCTGGGCTCAAGTGATCCTCCTGCCTCAGCCTCCTGAGTAGCTGGAACTACAGGTGTGCATTATCATGCCAAGCTTATGTTTTTAATTTTTGTAGATATGGGCCTTGCTCATGCTTGGGCTGGTCTCAAACTCTTGGCCTCAAGCAATCCTCCCTCCTTGACCTCCTAAAATGTTAGGATTATAGGCATCAGCCACTGCACCCAGCCTTGTCTTTTTAATAATAGCCATTCTGACTGGGGAAAGATGATATCTCATTGTGGTTTTGATTTGCACTTCTCTGATGATTAGTGATGTTGAACATCTTTTCACATACTTCTATGTCTTCTTTTGAAAAATGTCTATGCATATCCTTTGCCCACTTTTTAATGGGATTATTTGTTTTTTGTTGTTGTTGAGTCCTTTGAGTTCCTTGTATATTCTGGATATTAGTCCTCTGGGAGAGTAAACATTTTTAAAGATGATTGTTGCTGTGGTTTGAATGTTTGTCCCCTCCAAAACTCAGGTTGAAATTTAATTGCCATTGTAATAATATTAAGAGATGGGATATTTAAGAGGTTATTAAGCCATGAGGGCTTCACTCTCAGGGGTAGGATTGATGCTAGTATAAAAGGGTGAGTTTGGCCATCTCTCACTCTCTCAGCTCTTCAGCTCTTCAGCTCTTCAACTCTTCTGCCATGTTCCTCCCCTGTAGAGGATGTAGAATTCAAGGCACCATCTTAGAAGCAGAAGACTGGGCCCTCACTGGACACCAAATCTGCAGCACTTTGATCTTGGATTTCCCAGTCTCTACAACTGTAAGAAATAAATGTTTGTTTTTTATATAAATTATCCAGTTTCATTTATTCTGTTATAGCAGCACCAAATGGACTAAGACAATGTGTTCTGTGAAAACTTGACTTATATGTCATGTGAGTGGCTTACATATCATTGTGACTATTATCCATGGCATAACTGAAATAATTTTTAAAACTCAGGATAATACAGCCTCTTAAAATAGGAAATCCATTAATTTACACTCTCATTGCAATATGATACAAGATTCCTTTCCTTAATGACAGTCTTGGCCACCTCAAATTTCCTATTCATGTTTGTGTGTCTTTGCTATAGTTCCATATTGTAGAGCTTGATGATCAAGATAATTCACCTCATCTCCTTTATGAATTTATGATTAGCCAATACTCCACCCTCTCAGTCCTTATGTTTCTAGATTAAACAGGGTTCATCTTATTAATTAGTCTTGGTGAGTAGGTTTCTTTTTTTGGTCAACTTAGATATATTTCTCTAGGCCTATTTCAACCAGTTTATAATCACCCCTGCACCTAGAAATAAATGAATGTTTTGTATTTTTGCTCCTTGACTCAAAATCTGTGGGTAGAGAAATGTTTCTGAATATGAACAGGAGAGAGAGAGAGAGAAGAAGAGAGTAGTTATGGTGGTGGGGAACTTAATTTGTGTCACCATTTAAAAAATGCTTGTTCCTCAGGAAAATACAAAACATTGATAATTGTTTTGCCTTTTTTACTGCTTTGCTGAAAATATATACTATTTTATTGGAATTATTCAAGTACTTTTAAAAAATGTCTCACTGTACCATTTAATTTTCACTCATGTATTTGAGATTACATATACATTTGTATTCATGACAAATTCAGGAGGATTTGCATGACTGCACCACATGGAAAGCCAGTCATTCAGTGGGAGGCATTACCTCCTATGATTCCATAATAGCAAATGCTGAGGAGATGAGGCAAGAATATGCAAAAGAACACTTACTCTTGAACTTTACCATAGACATGCCTGCAAAATAAAACATAATAGGGCAAATGCCCTTTGCTATTTCATTGAGATTTAAAGCTTATGTAGACTTTGTGTAAAGCTTTTAAATGAAGATATAAAGAAAGGAAATAAGGTAGAAAAGAATTCATTAATGGAAGTGGTAGGAAAAAAATGTTAAGGTCTTTCTACACTTTCAAATTGCCCTTTATTAATAAATATTGCTGAGATATCTCCATCCACCTCTGTAGTTTTCAAGGATGAATATGTAAGGGGGATTCTCTGGCCCATTTACCTGTGGAACTATAGCTCTTATGAATAGCTGTCTTCTCACCAGGAGTACAAAAGAATAAATTGGCCTGGGGTTTAAATTTGGAACCATTTTCTTCAATCTGCAAAAGATTGAAGAAATGAGGATTCTTTTGATGCTCTTGAAATCTTACCAATCTACCTTCCTGCCCCCTCACATCCAAACATCTAACCCTCAGACATAATCACTCTCTCCCAACTTGATTCTCCTTTTCTTTCGTCTTTCTTCTTTCTCCTTTCTCTAACTTTTGTTTTCCTAACTATGGCTTATAAGAGTAATGCTTAGCCACAAACATTTTTAGTTCCTTTTGTGTCCCCCAAAGAAGTTTTGTGCCCAGGGACAAGAATCTGGTGAGACTTCCTGGAAGAAAAGTACAGAATTCTGAATAGGGTTCTGATTCAATAAATGGCAGATCCTTAACTTACTGAAAAACTGGCTAATTTGTTTTAGTCATAGTGTTATTGAGACTGATGTCAGGGGAATATAGATTGTTTTTAAACTGTAAGAGCTCCCAGAGACCAAACAATCACTATATTATAGACTTTCAGAGTGGGAAAGGACCTTAAATGTCATCTGGTCCATGCTACCCAATTGATGTTTGAATTCCTGTATAACTTTCCTGCCAAGACATTATCAAGCTCCTGCTTAGACACCATTAGTGATAGGTAACTCACTACCTCTTCAAGCTATCTATACTTTCTTTGGATAGTCCTTGCTTATCCATGTAAAATTCTGCTTACATTGATTCAAAATCTGTTCTGTAGATTCCATCTATTATTCCAGGTCCTATCCTCTTGAGGATACACAGAACACTCTGTTCTTTCATCTTAATGATAGCCCTTCAACTATTTGAAAATAACTTTCATCTTTTTCTTGTGTTTCTTACAACATTGTTTTATGTCTCTTTAGCATACTTGTCATTATCTCAATATTTCACTTCATATAAAGAGGAAGGTAAAGATAACATCTAAAATGAAAAGGTTAACAAAAGAAATTCAAGTATATTATGCACAGTTATACCTAAAAATAAAAATGAGACTAGCAAGGTTTTTTTTTTTTTTTCTGCAGGGGTGGTGGTAGGGGAAGTAGAATGAACTAATTATATATTGACAGAAAGTTAATATATTATCTTAGGTTATAAATCAAGAAAGGGATGTATAAGCACAATATTTTGAGTTATGGCAATAACCAGCAGGAAACCCACAGAGAGAAATGGTTAAAAGTTGTTATGGCTCTGAAACTGGGGCTAAGGGTGGGAATATAGTTTTTTTTTTCCTTTTGTACCCTTCTGTGTTATTTGAATCTTTATTACATTGGGCATATACAGTTCTACAGTCGTGCAATGCCTTATATGTAATTCAGAATGTTTTTAAAAAACTTTGGAAAATAAGAGTTTTTTTAAATATCATTTGGCCATTAATCCTGATTTAACATTAAATTGTCAGCAAAATCTGAACTGATGTAAAACTGTATAGATAGTATTTATTATTGCAATGTAGTATGTATATTTAAAGATTTTGCTTAAGAAATATTAATTTGTTTTATTAAGGGGTACTGTCCTAGATGCCACTGGGTGTGCTATATAATATACAGTGTATGGCACTGTATTAGCTTTTTAAACCTTGAAAAAATTGAATTTTTGAAAGATATCTAGCCTTAACTGCACTATATATGGTATTGTGAACCAACAATATTATAATAATAAAAAAGAATGGTAGAGCTTAGAAACTATACACAATACTTGCACATGTTTTGACCACAGCAGAACCCAGATAATCACCTCCCCCAGTCTAGATATTATATTTTTATTGATGCAGCCTAAGAATAGTCATGTTAGTGGTTTCGGTGTTTGTACCACATTTGCTGAATCATTCTGAGCTTACTGTCTATTGAATACTGAAGGCTACTTTACAAGAACTACTGTTGCTAAGCTATGTTTCTGAGAGTACTGCAGACAATGAATGCGTATTCACTACAGGGTTGTTATAAACAAAAAGCTCCTGGGTGCATTTAAAATATCATTCAATATGCCAAGATATGATTTCCAGACAAGTTTTTAATAACATGGTTACTGCATTGTTACTACCTTAATTTACTATTTAATGCATTATGCACAGTGCACTATCAAATTATTAATAAATATACTGTTTGATTTTGAATTCTGAATTTGGTACTAATTAGGCGTGTGCCCTTGGGAAAGTCATCTTAGTTAGTGCTAAATTGATTTTAGATTTTATTCTTATTATTGGAGTTGGGGGATTCATCTATAAAATGGACTTTATAACACTAAGGATTCCACAGAGTTGCTCTATACTGTTGGCCCACAGTAGATGCACAATAAAGATAGATACTATTATTATGATAAATAATAATAACATAAAGAAGTGATCCCCAAGCTTTGTTGCACATTAGAATCATATGGAGAGCTTTAAAAAATCCTGATGCCCAGGTTGTATCCCATATCAATTAAATCAGAATAGCTGGAGGTTGGAGCCAGGTGATTCCAATGTGCAGAATAGTTTTGGAACCACCAACCTGAACTAAGAAATCTTTATAGTGCCACTGAAAGATAGATTTATCGTTGTCGTACTAAAGAATCCCATGATTAATTTGCTTGACAGCTGAGGTTATTAGGCTCTCTTTATAGTTTTTCCCAGTCTCAGAACAACAAGGTTTTGGTTGTTTGGTTTATTTGTTTTGTAATCACCTACAAATTTTTGGAAATTTGGTTCTAGGAAGCTGAACTTGCAAAAATGGTGAGCCTATTGTTATTGTAAGTGGGCCTAATGTTACAGATATATATGTATATATTTATTTTTTAAAGGAACAATGGAGACTTTAAGACATCAGTTCCTTCAACTATTGTTCACTTAACCCAATATCAAGAACCTTCAATATTCTAATCTTTCTCCCCTGGACATACTATCATACTATAAAATATATAGTTTTCTTATTTTTATATGGTCCTCTTAAGATACAGTACCTTGAAATGAAACTAGTATTTTATCATGCCTTGCACTGGATATTTGAAATTTTATTACGTAATGAAAAATCACTTTAACCTTTGATAGTCATATCTCATTGTTGATTCTATGTTGAGTTCAACCAAAATAACTAGATCGTTTTTAGATGCATTGATATTATTCCAGGTCTTCTGCATTGTGCACAATTTTTATGTAAATTACAGGAATTTACATTTATTTATGTTAAATATACTTTTGTTCATTGTTTCAGTCAGTTGAAAGTTTTTGAAAGTTGATTCTGTTATTCAGATTTGGTAACTAATTTTTAAAGCAAAAGTATAATTAGAGTAAATTTATATAGATGGTGATGATGGATGAGTAAGAAAAATTATTCCTAGGAAGCTTTTGCTTTGTTTTGTTTTTGGATAAAGTTTGTTCTTTCCATATTATCTTTAAGCATTGAATTGTGGGCATTGTTTATACTTTAATGATAAAAAAGAATAAGTGGAAATATATGCTGGCATTTTAAAATTTCTTCATTAAACAAACAGATATTGAGAGTCTACTGTGCAAGAGGACCATCCTGGTTTTTTAGGGATATGTAGAGTAGTAAAATAAATTATACTTGCCTTAAGGACCTCTTGGTTTAGTCAGGAGACAATGCAGTGTGACAAGTGGCATGATGGAGGCAAGCACAGAGTATTTGAGGGCTCAATTGGGGGATACTGCACCCATCCTGGAAGTTCAAGTAAGGCTTCCTAGAGGACTCAAATCTTAATAGCAGGTAGATAACAGCCAGGTGAAGAAATGCAAAGAAGGGAAAAGAATGAGTCAAGATAATACACTAAGTGTATGTAAGAAGTCTTTCCCACTCCCTTCTCTAAACATGGAAATGTTAAATGAAGTATATTACCACAAAAAAAATAATTAAGCTTGAAAATAAGAAAGGAGAATATAGTCAGTCATCCCTTGGTATCTGTGGGGGATTGGTTCAAGGACTCCTCCCCCATGGATACCAAAATCCAAGAATGCTCAATTCCCTGAAATAAAATGGTGTAGCATTTGTATATAACCTCCACAATCCTCCCATATACTTTAAATCATCTCAGATTACATATAATACCTAATACAATGCCTATACATTGCTTCATTTGTGTGGATTCAATGTAGTACTCAATGCGTGGCCAGGAGTTTGAGACCAGCCTGGGCAACATAGACCCCTTCTCTATAAACAAACAAACAAACAAAAAAACCATAGCAGACGACAGACAATCCTTTTGAGAGGACCCAGATATCAGATTTAGTAGACAAAATATGAAGTGAAAAAAATTATTAAAATAATTAAAATGTTACATTAGACAATGTTCACTAAATGCAAAAGAAGTCAATAAGGAAGAATAGAGAAACAAATAAACAGAAAACAGCCAATGAGACATAGAAAAAACAAAAGTAATGTGGCAGACATAATTGGAAATACATTGACAATAACATTAAATGTGAATGGATTAAATAATCCAATCAAGAGGTAATGATTGTCAGGTTGGATTAAAAAAAAGCAAGAGCCAACTATATTGTCTATGGGGATACTTTAGACTCAAAGATACAAATGGGTTGAAAGTAAAAGGATGAAAAAAGTTATATCATGTGACCATAAATAAGTTAGAGTAGCCATACTAAGCACAGAAAATAGACTTTAAAACAAAAACTATTACTAGAGATAAACAGAATATTTTATAATAATAAAAAGGTCTATGCATTTAAATAAATATACAACAAAACTACAACATTGATGAAGCAAAAACTGGCAGAATTAATAGGAGAAATAGATAATTCAATAATAATAGTTGGAGACTTGAATACCTCACTTTCAATAATAGAACATCTAGGTAGGAGGTCAATAAGGAAATAGAAAACTTGAACATTCTATACCAATTAGACCTAAGAAACATCTATATAACACTCTAACCGGTAACAGCAGATTACAAATTCTTCTTGAGTGCATATGGAATATTCTCCAGGATAGAACATATGCTAGGTCATAAAACAAGCCTCAATAAAATTAAAAGGGTTTAAATCATACAGATTGTGTTCTCCAACAACAATGGGATAAAATTAAAAATTAATAACTGAATGTAACAAGTGAAAGAAATTTGGGAAATTCACAAATATGTGGAAATTAAATAGTACACTCCTAAATAACCAATGGGTCAAAAGAGAAATCACATGAGATATTAGAAAATATTTTGAGATGAATGCAAATGAAGAGAAAACATACCAAATGTTATGGAATGAAGCTAAAGCAATGCTTAGAGAGAGAATACCTATATTAAAAAAGAAGAAATAAATCAATAACTTAGCCTTCTATTAATAACTTAAGACATTGAAAAAAGAAGAAGAAATTAACCCCAAAGGAAGCAAAACGAAGAAAAATGTAAGGATTAGATTGGAAATTAATTAGAGAACAGAAAAATAAATAAAAGCAATAAAACCAATAGTTTCTTCTTTGAAAAGATCATAAAAATTAATAAACATTTACTTAGACTGGCCAAGAAAAGAGATAACTCAAATTACTAAAATGTTTAATGAAAGAGGGCGTTATAAAGGAATACTATAAACAACTGTATGCCAACAAATTAGATCACCTAGAGGAAATGGAAAAATTTCTAGGAAGACATGATAGAAAATCCAAATATATCTATAACAAATAAAAAGACTAAATTGGCTAGAGGACCATCAATTTTATTGATCTTTTTACAAAACCAGCTTTTGGTTTAATTGATTTTCTCCATTGATTTTCAATTTTGAATTTCTGCTCTGATTTTAATTATTTTCTTTTTTCTGATTACTTTGGATAACTTGCTATTCTGTTTCTAGTTTCCTAATGTCATTTCTAGTTTCCTAATGTAGAAGCTTGCATGATAGATTTTAGATGTCTTTTTCTAACATATGCATTCCATGCTATAAATTTCTCCCTAAGCACTGTTTTTGTTGCATCCCACAGATGTTGATTGATAAGCTGTGATTTCTCCTTTTTTCTTTATAAAAATTTCTTTTACCTATCCTAGTTATTTTAAATTTTCAAATAAATTTTAGAGTTTTCTTGTTTGTACCTATAATTCTTACTGAAATTTTGATTATAATTGCATGAAATCTGTTTATCAATCTGGAGAAAATTAATACCCTTACTCTATTGAGTCTTCTAATACATAAACACAAGTTTGTATTTACATTTATTTACATATTCTTTTATTTCTTTCATCAGCATTGTGTATTTTTCAGAATATAAGTCATGCACTTGTTTTCTCAGATTAACGCCTATATACTTGTCATTCTTAGGTCACTGTAAATGATATTGTATTTTACTTTTTGTATCCACATGTTTATTGTTAGTATATAAAAATAAAATGTACTTTTGTATATTGACCTTATATTCTGCACCCTTATTGAACTCATTTATTAATTCTAGGAGTATTTTAAAAATAAATTCATTGGGGTTTCTGTGAAAACCATCATGACATCTGCAAATAGGGAAGTTCTAATTCTTCTTTTCTAATCCACATGCCTTTTATTTCTTTCTTTTGCCTTGTTACATATCTAGAACATTCAGCACTATGCTGAATAAAAGTGATGAGAGTGGATATACTTCCCTTATTCCCAATGTAAAGAGAAAAGCATTTAGTCATTCATCATTAAGTACAATGATAGCTATAGGTTTTTCATAGATGTTCTTTATCAAGTTGGGGATATTCTTATTTTCTGAGAGTTTTTTAATTAAAAACGAGCATTGAATTTTGCCAAATGAATGTTTTTCTGCACTGATTGGTGTGATAATGTTATTTATTTTTTCTTTAACCTGTTAGTATGGTGGATTAGATTGATTAATTTTTGAACATTGAACCAGCCTTGCATCACTGGTTGCATCCATTGTCTCTGATGAGAAATCTGGTGTCACTTAAATTGTTTATTTCTTAGAGATAACGTGTCATTTTTCTCTCACTGCTTTCCAGATGTTTTCTTTGCCTTTGTTTTCACAAGTTTAATATCTATCTTGGTATGTATTTGGGTGGGGGGCAGGTTATCCTAATTGTTTGCTCAGCTTCTTAAATCTGTAGGTTGATGCCTCTTGCCAAATTTTTCAAGTTTTCAGCCATTTTTAAGCACTTTTTATAGCCTCATCTTCTTTCAACTCTCCTCACTGGACTCCTATTAACAGAAATGTTAGTTCTTTTTTTATAGCTTCATAAGTCCCTGAGTCTCTGATCATTTTTTCTTCAGTTTACTTTAATTCCATTGTTCAGATTAAGTGATTTCTATTGTTCTAGCTTTCAATTCTCTCATTCTTTCCTTTGTCCCCCCCACTTTTCTGTTAAGCTCATCTATTGAGGTTTTTATTTTAGTTATTGTATTTTCCACATCTAAAATTTCCATTGTGGCACTTCTTTATATTTTTATATATATTTATATACTGAGACTTTCTTTTTCTTTGTTTATACATATTTTTAATTATTCGGTGAAGCATTTTTATTAGAGCAGCTTTAAAATTATTGTCAGATGATTCTAACATTTCTGTCATTTCAGTGTTAACATCTATTAATTATCTTTTTTTATTCATCTCAATGTTCCTAATTCTTGATATTATGGGTGTTTTTTAATTAAAATATGGCTATTTTAGGTATTATGTTTGGAGACCCCAATTTTATTCAAAATTTGTTTAGTTGCTTTTGTTGCTTTTTTCTGATACCACTGTCATGGGGACCATCTTGTTACTGTCAGGTGTTAAGAAGAAGTCCATTTTCCCTGCTTGGTTTCTGGTGACACATGAGAAAAGATTCTTCTCATTACTGCTGGGAAGGAGTGGGCACTCCAGCTTTCTACATGATTTCCACTAACATAGTTGTGTGTGAGTGACTTTGTTAAAGGTGGGAAATGATGAAATTCTTGACTTCTACTAGGTCTCTTCTGACACTACCTCTGTGAGGAGAGGGAGGGCTACTTCATTACTGTTCAGCGGGATTGGAAATCTAAGCTCTCCACTTGTTTCCACTGACACCATGGGGTAAATGCATTACAAATGGCAGGGATGATAGTCTGGGTTCCCTATGTAACCTTCTCTGATATCACTCTAGCAAAGGCAATGTGGCATCTTGTTATATCCTAGCAAGAAAGGAAATATAGATTGAGAAAGCCCAGCCCCAGAGTATTGTGTCTGCCCAGGGTCCAACGCTGCAACTGCTTCCTCCTCATCACCATTGCCAAGCCAGGGAGGCAGCAGGGAAGCTGGGCACATTCTCACACCCTCGGGACCAGTGCTACTGCTGCTTTGCTACTGCCACTGCTGCTGCTGCCACTGCTGCTGCTGCTGCTGCTGCTGTGAGACCTCTGCGTAGGTGAACTTCCTTGGCTGCCCACCCCCACTGCTGCCATTGTTGCTGGTGCTGTGGGACCCAGGTGGGAGAAAATCCCTCAGACCCCTGCCTCTACTGCCACTGCTGCTGCTGCTGCTGTAGAAACCAAGCAAGAGCAAATTCCCATGGCCCCAGCCTCTGCTGCCCCTGTCCTGCCCCCTCCCTGCTCCTGCCAAAGCAATGGCATGGGGACCAGCCCACACCTCCACACAAACATACCCCACCACCTGCTTGGACTGTTACAACCACAGGGGAATGGGAAGACACAGGAGAGCAGCAGTGTTCCTGGAGTTCTGACTTGTATGGTGGGCTGCCCCAAGGGGACTGGGAAGTGCCATGAACACTTCTTAGAACGGAGGACAGAGAGTGTGCTCACCTACACCGGAAAGTGCATGGCTTAGGATCCAAAGTTGTCTGCACCCCTCCCAGTTGGCACATGAGTGTGGAGAGGACACTATATGGCAGGAGAGTGCCCCTATCCCAGAGGAGAAACAGCAGGAGAGCCCAGGAAGGGACATGGAGATGGGAAACTCCCCTCTTGCAACCAGCCAGTGCTGCAGACATAGCTCCCTCTGCTCCCAAGCATGAAATTTTGGTGCAGTGATCCCAGCCTGGGAATCTCAGCCCCTGGATCTCTATATTACTGAATCTACAGCCAGTGCTCCCCAGCATCCACCCAAACCACAGAAGACTTGAGGGACCAGAGTCCATGGAGCTTGAGGCTCACTCCTTTCCCTCTAAAAACCCAGAAGTACTTTTGAGTACCCTAAGTATGAAAGCTACCACCTCCCCCGGGGGTGGCAGGGCTAGTAGTCTTTTCCCTGAGCTGCCTGTTTCTTCTGGGAGGAGACTACCCTCCCTGGAGGAAGGTTCCTAGAACAACCACACCTCCCCTGCTAGAAAATTTCATCCATAGCCCACAGTCAGTCTGGTAGCCCTACACACAGCAGTTTGAACTGCCTTCACCACCTCTGCTGCAGCTGGAACAGGGTGGCAGCCACAATCTTGGAGCTTTTGGGCCCCTGAAGGACACATACCACTATCACTAACAAGAGAGGGAGATGTGAGCAGCTTGTGCATTCCACAGATGCTTGCCTCTGCTAATCTTGTCAAGAGAGGCCACTCCTCCTGTCACAGGATCACAGTGCATCCACCCTTTTCCTGCCTGAGAATTCTTCCAGAGCAGCAGAGTTCTCATCAGAGAACAGGTGAAGAGCAAACTTATCTGTATTGAGCTGAGGGAAGAGATTCCAGATGAGAAGGAACCAGCATAAGAATGCTGGCAATATGGAAAAACAGGCTCCTCCAACACCCCTGAAGGATCATACAAGCTCTGCAGCAATGGGCTACAACCAAAAGGAAATTTTTGAAATGTCAAATATGGAATTCAAAATATGCATTGCAAGTAAGCTCAATGGGATCGACGAGAAAGTTGAAAACCAACACAAAGAAACCAAAAAGAAAAAAAGGAGGAGAAAACTTCCCTGGTCTTGCAAGAAGTTTAGACAACCAAGAAGGTCAACGAACTCTTGGGAGATTTATTGCAAATAGGACATCACCAAGGTACATAATCATCAGTCTGGCCAAAGTCAACGTGAGCCTATGAGCCATAAGGCAAAAACATCAAGTAGTTGACAAAGAAAAGCCCATCGGACTAACAGCAGACTTCTCAGCAGAAACCTTACAAGCCAGAAGGGACTGAGGTCCTATCTTTCATATACTTAAACAGAATAACTTTCAGCCAAGAATTTTGTATCCTACAAAACTAAGTTTCAGAAATTAAGGAGAAATAAAATGTTTCCCAGACAAGCAAACACTAAGGAAATTTGTCACCAATAGACCTGTCCCACAAGAAATGATCAAAGTGCTCTAAATACTGAAAATAGTGATTGACACTCATGAGTGCAAAAACACTTGAAAGTAAAAACTCATAGCTCCTATAAAATAGTAACTCAAGGGAGAAAACAAAGTAAATAGGAAGCAATCAACATGATGACTTGAACAGTACCTCACTTATCAGTATTAACATTGAATGTAAATGGTCCAAATGCCCCACTTAAAAGACATAGATTGAGGAAATGGATAAAAAAAACACACCCCAAATATCTCCTTTCTCCAAGAAACACATTTAATTCATAAAGAGTCACATAGATTCAAGTTAAGGCAGTGGAAAAATTATTGCATGCAAATAGAAACAAAAAACAAGCAAGAGTAGCTATTCTTTTATCAGATAAAATAGATTTTAAATCAACAACAGTGAAAAAAGACAAAAATGGTCATTATATAATGATAAAGAGAATAATTCAGCAAGAAGATATAATAATCCTAAATATAGATGCACCCAACACCAAAGCTCCCAGATTCATAAAACAGATACTAATAGACCTAAGAAATGAAATAAACAGCAACATAATAATTATGGAGGACTTTGATACTCCACTGACAGACCCAGATAGATCATAGAGGTAGAAAAATCAGCAAAGAAAGAGTGGTATTAAACAGGACTCTGAAACAAAGGGACCTAACAGACATTTACAGAACCTTCTATGCAAAACTACGGAATATACATTCTTCTCATCAACACATGCAACAATTTCCAAGATAGACCATATGTTAGGCCATAAAACAAGTATCAGCAAATTAAAAAAAAATTGAAATCATACCATGCATCTTCTCAGACCACAGTGGAATAAAACTAGAAATCAATTCTAGGAGGAACTCTCAAAACTATACAAATACTTGGAAATTAAACAACCTGCTGCTGAATGATCTTTGGGTCCATGATGAAATGCAGAGGGAGATCAAAAAAAATTTTGAATTCAATGACAATGGTGACACAGCTACTGAAAATCTCTGGGATACAGAAAAAGCATTGCTAAGATGGAATTTCATAGTACTAAATGCCTATGGCAAAAAGACAGGAAGATCACAAATTAACAACCTAATGTCATACCTCAGGGAACTAGAAAAATAAGAACAAAGGAAACTCAGAGCCAGCAGCAAACAAGAAATAACAAAGACAGATCAGAATTAAATGAAATTGAACACCCCCCCCCAAAAAAAAACAATACAAAGGACCAATGAAAAAAAAAGTTGGTTCTTTGAAAAGATAAAATTGACAGACCACTAGCTAGATTAACCAAGAAGAGAGAGAATTCGAATAAGATAAATTAGAAATGAAAAAGGAGATATTACAGCTGATAACCACAGAAATACAAAAAATGATCTGAGACTACTATGATACCTCCATACACACAAACTCAAGGAAAATGGATAAATTTTTGGAAATATAAAACTTCCCAAACCTGAATCAGGAAGAAATAGAAATCCCGAACTGACCAATATTGAATCGTGAGATTAAATCTGTAATAAAAAATTTCCTAACAAAAAAGCCCAGGATCGTATGGATTCACAGCCAAATTCTACCAGACCTATAATGAAGAACTGGTACCTATCCTACTGAAAATGTTACATAACATGGAGATGAGGGAAATCCTCCCTAACTCATTTTATGAAGCCAATATCACCCTGATACCAGAGCCAGGAAATGACATAACAAAAAAAGAAAACTATAGACCAATAACTCTCATAAACATAGATGCAAAAATCCTGAACAAAATACTGGCAAACAGAATCCAGGAGCACATCAAAAAGATAATTCACCATTGTCAAGTGGGTTTCATCCCAGGGATGCAAGGGTGGTTCAACATATGCAAATCAATAAATGTGATTCAGCACATAAATGGAATTACAAACAGAAATGATATGATCATTTCAATAGATGCAGAAAAAGCATTCAATAAAATACAGAACTCCTTCTTGATAAAAACCCTTAACAAAGTAGGCATTAGAAGAACATAGCTCAAAATAAAAAAAAAGCCGTATATGACAATCCAAAGCCAATATCAGTCTGAGAGGAAAAAAATGAAAGTATTCCCCATAAGAACTGGAACAAGACAAGGATGCCCACTGTCACCACTTCAGCTCAAAACTGTACAGGAAGGCCTAGCCAGAACAATGAGGCAAGAGAAATAAAGGGCATCAAATTAGGAAGGAGGAGGTCAAACTATCCCTGTTTGCCAATAATATGATATTAATATTATATCTAAGAATCCCTAAAGATTCCTTCAAAGACTCCTAGAATTAATAAATAAATTTAGTAAAGTCTCAAGTTACAAAATTAATTACATGTTGGTAGTGGTGAGCCCACTGCCACCAAAAAATACATATATTCTCTGTGGTGTTCGACTGGAGTTATATAGTTATTGTCTAAAAGATTTCCATCTAGGCTGTTCCTTTCTTGGTTCTTTGGATCAAGAGGGAAGATTTTTGGTGGGGGAGGTGATGCTTTTTTATTGGTACCTGTTGGTGCTAACATATTAACAGCTTCTTTAGCTCAGGATATATGAAGCAGGCAACTTACCACCAAGTTATTCCTTGTGATCAAGATATCTAGCTGGTCTATCTTCTTCTTGCCAACTTTTAGAGAGACTTCTTATGTTTGTTTTACATATAATGTCCAGGGATTTTAGTTGTACTTGGTGGGAGAAATAAAGAAAAGTATAAATTCTCTATGTTTCTGGACATGGAATTGACCCAGCAATTTTACTCCTAGGTAATTATTATTATTATTTTTTGAGACAGAGTCTCACTCTGTTGCTCTGGCTAGAGTGAGTGCTGTGATGTTAAGCCTAGCTAACAGCAACCTCAAACTCCTGGGCTCCAGCGATCCTACTGCCTCAGCCTCCTGAGTAGCTGGGAGTACAGGCATGCGCCACCATGCCCAGCTAATTTTTTCTATATATATTTTTAGTTGTCCAGATAATCTCTTTCTATTTTTTTTTAGTAGAGACAGAGTCTCGCTCTTGCTCAGGCTGGTCTTGAACTCCTGAGCTCAAACAATCCGCCGGTTTCGGCCTCCCAGAGTGCTAGGATTACAGGTGTGAGCCACCGCGCCTGGCCCCTAGGTAATTATTTAAGAGAGATAAAAGCATGTCCATACAAAGATTTGTGCATGAATCTTTTTAGCAGATAAATTTATAAGAAGTAATAACTAAAACTTACCAAATGCCCATCAACATGTGAAGGACAAAATAAATTATAATATATTCATATTATTGAATGTTATTTAAAAACTAAAATATCTGGCAATATCAAATGTGGGTTAAAGTACAGAGAAAGATGAATACTTAGACATATTGGTAGAAATATAATTCATTATAATTTCTTGGGAAACAAATATTAATAGAATAAAGTTAAATTTGAGTAAAATTAAAAATGTGCATTTGACTTCTAGATGACCTAGAAAATCTCTTATAAATGTATATAAGGGATTGTATACAAGGATGCTTAACAGCACTCTTTGTAACATACAGAAATTGGAAATAATCTCAAATGTCCATCAATAGGGGATTAGGTGAATCATGATGTCTTGGTGAAATATATCTAATTATCTTATGAATTGAAGTAAAAAAAACTTATTGAGTATAAAAGTTAGTTATAAAGTTACATATGCAAATGACACTAGTTGTATAGTTATATACATTTTAAATCACACAAAACTATTTTGAAACTAGTTTTATGGACATAAATATATGTAATAGATGTATAAAAACTTGGATAAAAAAATACACCTGGAATTTAAATAAATGATTGCACCTAGTCTGGTACAAACAGTATAAAGAAACTTAAACATAAAGAATCTCTTTTTGCAAACAACCATTTTCCAGAATTTACATTCATAGGCATTCATTATGTTATTTTCTATAATCTGTTCTTACTTTTTCATAATTAAAAAGGGAAAGAGGAAATTATAGTGAGATTTAGATTTCCAAAAAGAGGAAAACATGCATGCAAAAATGATGAGGCATACTTGGAAATTTTTAAGAAGATTAAGGGTAGGTGAAGGGCACATAAGTATTGAGTCATATTTATTGTAAAGGGCAGATTGAGAAGGACCTTGTATGTCATCCTGAGAAGCACACAGATTTTTCTTTAAGGTAGTGAGGCACCACTGAAAGTTTTGAAGAATGGGAGATACATAAATGCATACACGCAGTAAAGGTGTATGTAAGCACTGTAGTGTGAGAGGTGTGAAAAGGGGAAGGAAGGCAAATAAAGAGAAGAGGCAACATGAACAATATATTTGTCACAAATAACAGTAAATGATAAAAGTTAAGTCTTGTTGGCACATAGGCTCCGTGAGGGCAGAAAACCTGTATTTTGCTTAGTATGTGCCCCAGAGCAGAGTAGTATAGATGAACAAACACTCAGTAGTTGCAGCGGCTGGTTGCTGAAAGAGTTCACGGTTGGGCTTTTATTGTGTGAAGTTCTATTTCAGAGACATGATTTGCTAAGTGGTAGGTTTAGATCTGTGTAGTACAAGTTATGTGATAGGTCTGGATTTTTAGTTTACTGGATGACAAGCTGAATGCCCACCTGCTCGACTGAATTTATTATGACCAATTCAGCTATAAAGACAGTTCTTTAAATTACATCATTAGAAAAATCATTTATTGGATAAATGAATATACTTTGACAAATATTTGAGTCAAATTGACAATCACAATAGGTTATCTTGGTTATATGTATTGACACAGTCAAAGACTCACTGGATAAACACTGAGAAACAATGTTTTATTTTACCCTGTCTAGAAAAATATAGAAGTTCTTCTCTGAAAGATTGGGGGGCTAAGCAATTACAAATCACACTTTATTCCCATTCTCATTACATTACATTTGTTTTACATAATGTCGTGGTTTTTAAATTTATCCTTCAAAATAGAAAAAAAATCACACAGTGAGATTTATAATTAGTACACATATATGGGATGAGTATGGGATAGTTTACACTAAGATAAGTTTCAAAAAATATTTGGAAACTGATCAGTTTATATCTACTGTCAGCTGATCAATTAATGTTTGTCCAGTTTGAAGCTAGACTCTGAAAATTGGTTTATGAAATCTAAGATACAATCTCTGTTCTTGTCACTTACCTTCTTGACACCTTTAAAACCAGGTTAATAGTTGTTAATTTGTAAGATCACTGTGGGATTGAATTTATATATATATATATATATTTGTATATATGTATATATATGTGTATATGTGTGTGTCTGTATATATGTGTATAAGTTTATATAATTTGTGATATATATGAATATTTGCTTGATACATAGGTAGGATGCATCTAATATATGTTTATTCTTTTCTCCTTCCCACTCCCAATGAGAAGTTGTCAAATGCTTGAGGTGAAACAGAAGTGAAACAATCAAACAGATGATTTCTTTGTGCAGAAAAATTTTAAAAGTACAGATTAAAAAATTTAAAAAGTTACAATCCAACCATCCTGATATAGTTATATTAATGATTTAGTGTGACTCTTCATTTTAAAATTAAACAAAATGTGTGTCTGTATATGCATATGTGGAATAGATGATACTGTGCATACTATTTTATTGCCTGCTTTGTTTTGCTTATCTATTATTCATACAATTTCATATCATTAAATATTCTTTCTTGGTGGGTAAATCATTTCCCATTCATCTATAGATCTTTTGCATAATGTCTTATGTTCCATTGTTTGACAGTATGAATATATTTTTTTCACTTTTTATTATTCTCCTTACGTAACTACCATTCACTTTGCTCTTGTTTTACTAAATAAACTTCCCCACGGAAGAAAAAAAATCCTACTGTGACAATGTCCTTTTCTAATACTTAATCTCTGTATTGGAGGTGTTTTATGTAGACGCATTGCATATAACTTGTGGAATGCCTCTGGCGACAGTCAGGAGGCTAGTATTTAATATTAATAATATTCATAGAGTACTATCATGTGTCACTTAACAATGGGGATACATTCTGAGAAATGCATCGTTAGGAGACTTCATCGTTGTGGAACATCATACAGTGTATTACACAAACCTAGATGGTATAGTTTACTACACACCTAGACTATATGGTGTAGCCTACTGCTCCTAGGCTATAAACCTATACAGCAGGTTACTGTACTGAATACTGTAGGCAATTTTAACACAATGGTATTTGTGTATCTAAACATCTAAATATAGAAAAGGTACAGTAAAAAAACAATATCAAAGATAAAAGTGATATACCTACATAGGGCAATTAGCATGAATGGAGCTTGCAGAACTGGAAGTAGCTTTGGGTTAATCAGAGTGAGTGGTGAGTGAATGTGAAGGCCTAGGATGTTACTCTACACTACTGTAGACTTTATAAAACTGTATACTTAGGTTACGCTTACTTTTTAAAAATATTTTTATTTCTTCAATAATAAACCTTAGCTTACTATAACTTTTTTACTTTATAAACTTTTATATTTTTTTAACTTTTGAGTCTTTTCAATATCACTTTGCTTATACATAAACACATTGTACAGATGTACAAAAATATTTTCTTTATATCCTTATTCTATAAGATTATTCCTAGTTTTAAATTTTTTTATTTTTATTTTTAAACTTTTTTAAAATTAAGACACAAACACAGACATTAGCCTAGGCCTACACAAGGCCAGGATCATCAATATCACTGCATTACACTTCCACATCTTGTCATCTCCTATGATCGCAATGCCTTCTTCTGGACTACCTCCTGAAGGACCTGCCTGAGGCTATTCTACAGTTACTTTTTTAATAAGTAGAGGCGTATACTCTAAAATAATGATAAAATTATAGTAAATACATAAATCAGCAACATAATCATTTACTATAATTATCAAATATTATGTACTGTACATAATCGTATGTGTTATGTTTTTATACGACTGGCAATGCAGTAGGTTTGTTTACACCAACATCAGCACAAACACGTGAGTAATGTGTTGTGGTACAACTTTGCAATGGCTACAATGTCACTAGGTGATAGGAATTTTTTAGCCCCTTTATAATCTTTTGGGACCCTATTGCATATGCAGTCCATCACTGACCAAAACCTCATTATGTGGCATGTGACTATTTAATAATGGTAAGTAATATTTATTTTTGAGTACATGCTATATACCAGTTAGCATATTAAGTGCTTTATATGGATTTAATCCTTCCAACCTTCCTATATATACTATTTGCGTACCTATGAGGAAACTGAGATTATGAAGTTAAATAACATACTCAAGGTCACAGAGCAGTAAGCAATGTGTAAGAGTGAGGATTCCAATATAGGCAACCTGTAGTCTTAACTGATAGACCATATCAAATGCTGCCTAACTCGGTGAAAAGAAAGTCAGAGAACAGACGTGCAACTGAGAGCTGACAGATTCCATCATTCTTCCATTTCCCTCCTCCTTCAGAGCCACACACAATCCACACTTTAGGACTTACTGCGCTGCAATCATGTTCTCAAATGGTAGCAAAGTCCAGGTGGATTTCTAATTTCACTGTGGAGTGTTTGTTGTGAGTGTGGGGTCCCTCTGAGCTCTGAAATTCTTTGATTCAGAGAGAACATCTAGAGGTTAGATTATTTAGGTTAATGCTCTTATTTTAGAGATTGTATTAGTCCATTTTCTGTTGTTTATAACAGAATACCTGAAACTCAGTAAAAGAAAAGAAATCTATTTCTTACACTCATGAAGGCTGAGAAGCACAAGATCAAGGGGCTGTATCTGGAGAGGGCCTTTTTGTTGGTGGGGACTCTTTATAGAGCCCCAAGGTGGCACAGGGTATCACATGGCAAGGGGGCTGAGCATGCTAATGTGCTAGCTCAGGTCTTTTTTCCTCTTCTTATGAAGCCACCAGTCCCACTCCCATGATAACCCATTAATCTATAAGTGGATTAATCCAATCACTTCTTAAAGGACTCACCATTCAATACTGCCACGTTGGAGATTAAATTTCAACATGAGTTTTGGAGGGGGACAAATATTCAAACCATAGTAAAGATGAAGCAAACTCTGAAAAGGTGTATACAAATGAAGGATTTGTAAATTATTTCCCATTCCTCTACAGGCTCATCATTTCAGAGTTGCTTACATTTTATTTACAATACTTTTGTCATGACATGGTTTGTAAAGCTGCAACTTAAGTGATTTTGCTCTTGCCTGTCAGCTGGCTGCCCTCTCCCCCAAGTCCTCTCCTTTAATGATATGTGAATGAACACTTCAATTCAATAGGGGAGATCACTGTTTAAAGTAATCCTATGTTAATTTTTTTGTCAAGAAAGAATCCAGTAATGAGAATAATCACTCCCAAATTGATGTTTTTGAAATTTGGATTTTTTGTATATTCTTTTCTTAGAGCAGCTCCATTTGCAGACAGTATTGAAGGCCCAGCTGTCAACCATAGGAAAGACAAAGGCAAGCTGGGAATGGAGGTGAATGCATTTAGGTCTGAGTATTTCCACCAGGGAATAAGCAGCTCGCATTGGCATTCCTTCTAGCCATATCACTGGAGGACAAGTATGTTTATGAATATTCTCTTGGCACGTGAGGAAGATAGAATTGTGTTTACTACCAAAGTGAATCTGAAATCAGCTCTCTCACAGTGAAGGCAATGATTGATTTTATTTGAATATAAAATATGCTTTTATTAAATAAGATGTCTTTTGCTCTCCAGATATACAAGGAAGGCATGAATCCTCTGCATAGAATGCGAAGGAGGGAAAATAATATATCCCAGCACCCGTTTTCTCCAAATCATTCAAATTAGGCAAATTGTCCAAGATCACAGAACTAGTAAATGGCAAAGACAGAATTCTGCATAGAAGAGAATCAGAGAATGCATAATAATAACAGTACTAGCAAACAGTTATCAAGAGCTAACTATCTACTAGACCCTGGCAGCATTTCAAAAAAGATAAAAACCAGGTGATAAATTTAGGTTTGAAACTAAGCTCAACCAATGGAATATATGCAACAACTGAGAATTGCCCCACCTTAATAATAATAATAAAAGCTGAAATCAATTTAGCACTTACTAAATGCCAGGCTCTGGATAAGGTATTTTACATTCATTATCTCATTCAATCCTCACAGCAATACTTTAAAGGGGCTTACAGTCTAGTGGGAGAAGCAGACAATAATTGAATAATCTCATAAATAAATTTAAATTGCAATGTGCTACGTCTTAAAAATGGCTACAGGAATGTCTAGTTAGGGGAATTGCCCTAGTCGTGGAGATCAAGGAAGGTTTCCCTGAGGGAGTGAGTGGGAATGGGGAAATAGCATGTGCAAAAACTTGTAGGGAAGGAAACATGGGGCTTTTGGAAAACTGAAAGTAGGCTAGTGGGCAGGAGCAGAAAGAATAAGCATGAGTGTGGTGTTCACAGAGGCTGGAAAGTTAGGGAAGGGCTAGATCATGTGGTCCGTGTGTTGGATTCCAGACCATGAGATGAAGGTGAAATATATTAAAGAGGAAGATGACCTGTTTAGATATGTATTTTGAAGTGATTAATCTGGCTGATTGAAGAACATATTAGAAGTGGAAGAGAGTGGATGAAGGGAGACCAGTTAGCAGATGAACGTTTTATTCGGGCAAAAGGTGATCATGACAGCTTGGACCAGATAGTTGTGGTAGATTTAGAGTGAATTTGGTTGATTCAGGAGCTATTTCATTGGCTATAAGGAGCAGGTCTTGGTGATACATTAAATTTGGGGAATGAGTGTTACTAAGTTAATAATTACCCTGCTATGGACTGAATTGTGTCCCCTAAAATTCATAGGCAAAAATATTGGCTCCCAAAATGACTGTGTTTCAAGTTAGGGCCTTTAAGGAGGTAATTAATGTTAAATGAGGCCATAAGGACGGTCCCTAATCCAATAGGACGGGTGTGCTTATAAGAAGAGAAAGAGACACTAGGAATGCTTGCACACTGAGGAAAAGGCAATGTTTAAGACACAGTGAGGACAGCCATCTGCAAGTTAAAGAGAGAGGCCTTAGGAGAGCCAAAGTTGCTGGCACCTTGATCTCAGACTTCTAGCCTCCAGAACTGAGAGAAATAAATTTCCTGTTGTTTAAGCCACCCAGTCTGTGGCATTTTGTTATGGCAGCCCAAGATAACACACACTCCTAGGCTTCTGGTTTTAGCAACTGGCTAGTTATATGATGGTGGCAATTACTAAGATGAAATACACTAGAAGAGACCCAGGTTCACAGAGAAAGATGAAGAAATGGAGACATAAGAATTTTAAATAACTTATCCATGTTCCCCAACTGAAGCCTGACTGTTTCTAAACCCCAGATTCTTAATTAGTATTCTAGTATAGGGTAAGTAGGGCAGCAAAAAATTCAGTCCACTATGAGCCCTAGAGCTAAATTATTTTAATTTTTAAGATCAAGTTTCCAGTTTAATTATATAATGCAAAAGAAAAGTCAGCTGGACAAGTAAATGCTGCTGCCTTTGGTACCACTGCCCTAGAAACGGGAACCTGGGCTTGCCTAGCTTCAGACAGTGCTGTTTTCTGTGGAAGTGGGGGACATCTGCCTTCTGATTGTTGATTTTCTCAGCACTGCTGCTAACTGTTATTAACATGCTTATGACCTTTGAAGCCTCCCTAACCCCTGGAGGCTGTACTCCAAAGACACAGCTGCCAGATATTATGAACCAGATTGATTCTAAACCCAACTAAGTATGGGAGAAGCTACGACTAATACCGGATAATTTAGATGAGCAGCTCTGTTAGATTTAAATACTGCCACTTTTCAACAAATTCTCTTTCCCTTTCCCTCCCTCCCTCCATGTCTTTCTCTCTCTCTCAAACACACACACACACACACACACACACACACACACACAATCTAGTTTTGTTTGTTTCCAAACTGTCCCCCTGTGGAGGAGAAAACATTTGACATCGGGGTGGCTTGCTTTCTCTCTTTGTATCTTAGTATGTTTGGTGCCTAGTATAATCATCCCAGGTCTTCTGTGTCAGGGTTTGTACTTTCTGAATTGCCCCAAACTGTAACCCTTCTGTTTTATTTTATTCTTCAAAAAAAAAAAAATGCTGTTCTATCCATGGCCCAGCCTTGCCTCTCAGTAGATGATGGGAGATAATCTGATACCATTAGCAATGTCAACAGTGGTGGATAAAGAGAATTTTCTATGTTCTGTTACTCATGGAACATAGCTACTTTTTGTTATATTTACTGTCTTCACTGGAAAAAAAGTGACTTTAATGGTTGCAATTACATAAATAGGGCTTTTGGCTGGTGTTGCAAGCTATCTCCAACACTGCCTAGGAATAACATTTGCCCTACTAGGGGACACTGTTATAAATTCTAAAGCTTCTGGAAACGTAGTTTTTTAGGAAGAGAGAAGTAGAAGGTATGACTCATCTGTTAGTGCCATCTCTCAGCTATAAAGTGTTCAAATCCCTTGTCATGCTTGTTCCTTGTCATGTATAAAGATGGCAGTTTAATTGAGATATCCCTGGTATAAAAAAAAAAGAAAAAAAATCACAAAAAATAATCGATACATAGGCTGCCACATCCTGTTTTCACACCAGTGGTAGAGAGTGCTTACCAATCATGACATTCTTTACCACTGAGCTCAGACAAGGCCTCAGAATTCTTTTTAACACTACAAAGCAGTCTGTATTAATAGAACAAAGTTGATCCTTGGGATGAAACCTATTTGCCATTCCTAGTTCAGTTGGTCTCTAGAACTCTTTGAACTCTTCCCTGATAATTACTTTTCTACTTTGGGTTGGAGTTCATGAACACCATTTTACAACCGAAAAAGACAAAGACTTGGAAAAAAAGAGGACCTTTTCAGGGATGCAGAGACAATGAATATGAGAACCCAGAAATACTTACTTTTTGTATATAACAAGTGGGCAGCCTTCTGATTTGTCAGTTGTGAAGCTTGCTAGTGTATGATAAGCACTTAAAATAACTGTAATTAGCATGACTCTTGTGAGTTGAGAGATGGAAGACCCTAGGAAAAGAGAAATATGTCTTGCAGATAGTGGAGGTGGAGGGATAGTTGGCATTGTCCATCAGATTAGCTCTATGAGACAAAGAACAGACGGAAAAAACAGAAGGAATGGTCTAGAACATGGGGAAATTGGGAAGGGAAGTCCTGGGGAGAGGTTCATAGTGGGCCTACAACATTACAAGGAGAGTGGGTTGGGGTGAAGGAGGCATGTACAGGTAGGTGTCCTCCCTCAGTCAAAGGTAAACTTCTTTACTTACTTGGTCATCCCATCTTTTTGTGTTGCTGAGTGACCGGGAGTGGTCCTTTAGTGAGCATGCCTCCTCATTGAATAGACAGTAAGGAGGTACAGAATGCTATTTATCTGGGTTGCATTGGCTGGCAGGGTTTATATTGGCTCTAAGCCAGAAGCCCTTTCACTTTATGGCTTCACTGAATCCCAGTCCCCACCCCAAGGAGGTTTGCATCCATGTGAACTGGGGCAGAATGGGAAAGTAGCTGTGCTTGCATTCTTTTCACAAAGGGAGCCAAACATGGGTGTCACAGTCCATTTACATCTCAAGAACATGTCACTGAAGGAAGTAAATGTAATCACTATAATTTAGAGGGTCTAATTAACACAGTTGTTAAATAACTAAGGCGGCTTTACAATTACATCTTAATTAATGAATAATATCTTGTGTATTCATAGACAGAATGTGACAGAAATTCAAGTTGCTAATGAAAAACCAGGGATCCAATTGCACTTGAATCTTGCTAATAAACAAACAGCCTGCCCATTCACCAGGGTAAAGCTACCATGGTTTTCAGTTCATATCTTATTAAATGTGTTCCTCTAAGCCTGGAAAATAACATATTTTCACATTAACCCAATGCCAAGGTGACAATATTATGTGTGTTATTAACAGTATTTACTATGACCATTTACATAACTGTGACTACATTAAAATATAAGAAAGTCAGAAACTTTATTTTCATAAAGGCCCCAATTGGGTTTCCCTTAAAAACCAATATTATCTGGTATCTTAATGCACTTTTTATTTGAGGATGGACTATTTTTATTATGATTGTCTACTGGGAAATGACCCATTTTTTCAGCTACAGTACAGAACAGAACTCGAATAAATGTATCAAGAGAATGCAATATATCTGGTTCAATTTATTTGAAGACTACAATATTTAAATAGATCAAATGATTACTTTGGGAAGGAAGGATAATCTAAAAGAAGGGTTAATGTTTTATAGAATCTGTAGTAATAACATGTTGAAAGTTTTTGTCCCTGAAGGGTTAAAATACAATGCAGAATCTGAAAAAAATTTTATAGAATCCGAATTAGCACAAAAGCATGCCTGTATAACAGATAATGGGGAGAGAAAAGCAAGGAACAGTGTTTTTATTCCCATTTTCTAAGAAAGGAGTTGAGGAACAAAGATAATAAAGGAATTATTGGAGAAGCACAGAAAACAAATATAACAGAGAAGATTAATATTATTTTCCTGCTTAATGTGTAAAGGGTTTCAGACAGATCCTAGCATAAGAATTCTATAAGTAGTAGGTATTATTTGTGTATATTTCCTTTCCATGGGGCCTGTGCATTTCCAACCCCCTCCTTCTATGAGAAGGCCTTTCAATCCCTTGTGAAAGGAATTCCTTCTTTGTTGCTTTGTTATTTATTAGTTTATTTTTATTTTATTTTTAAAGGAGTTCCTTATTAAATTAAGGATGAAAATTAAATTGAAATTTAATTTATTAAATTGAAATTTAAATTGAAAAATGAAATCCTCTACAATTTTTGCTTTTAGGGTAAAATGAATATAGTCTCACTGTAGAACATGTAGAAATTGCAGACAAGCACAAACATAGAGTATATTTCCTTTCAGTCTTTTTTTTCAAAGAATGCTATTAAAGATATAGGGAAATAAAACCAAAGTGTTTTCCCCTCTCTTTCTTCTGCACAGTCATTCAGTATAGCACAGAGTGCTTCACCTCTGATCACCAAAAGCTGTGTGGATTTATACCCAAGAGCAAAGTGATTCTGCAGCAGACACCAGCTGGGTGTTCTCTTATTCAATTTAAATCTGATACCAATTACCTGGAGTCAGATTCCACAGGTTGAGGGCTCAGCCCCTCAAGATTTCCTCCCACTTCAGATGCTAACTGAAAGTAATAGGCTGTCACCTATACTTCTGACCAACCAGGGTTCCCAGGAGCCCCTTCCCAGGTTCTATTAATTTGCAATAACAGCTCACAGAACTCAGGGAAACACATTACTTACGTCTATCAGTTTATTATAAAGGATATTACAAAGGATACAGACGAACAGCCAGATGGAGGAGATATATAGGGCACGGCATGTGAGAAAGGGCAAAGAGTTTCCATGCTCTTGCAGGCACCCTCTAAGTGTCTCCATGTGTTCAGCAATCCAGAAGCTCTCCGAACCCAAGCCTTTTGGGTTTTTATGGAGGCTTCATTATGTAGGCATGATTGCTTCCATCACTGGCCATTGGTGATAAGTTTAACCTTCAGCGCTTCTCCGCTTCTCCCCTTGCTAGAGATTGGGAGGTGGGGCTGAAAGTCTCAACCTCTATTCCTGCCTTGGTCTTTCTAGCTAACAGCCTCCAGTCTGAAGCTATTTAGGGACCCCCAGCCACCATTCATATCATTAGAATACAAAAGTCACTCATCACTCTGGAGATTCCAAGGATTTTGGGAGCTGTATGTCAGGAAACAGGATGAAGACCAAACGTATATTTCACAGTATCACATATACATATATAGATTATCTCCTTCATTTAAAGATTAGACTCACAATGTTAATGTTGTTTTGTATTCTGCTTTTTCACTTAATCTTTCATCTTGTTATTTCTTCTCTTTTTAATTTCTGACGCCCAGTATGTATTCCAGAGCCTAAAGGGGTGGAGCCTGTGTCACAATCAGAGAGAAGGAATTGGAATGAGAATTTCATTAGTGCATGTTCCCACTTATGTGCTCCCAAGATTTGTTCAGAAAAGAAAAAGGCAGAGAGGAAAGGGTGCAGATTTAGTGAACGTGCTTCAAATACAAACTTCGTTCAATCTCCCACTTTGTTACCCTGCATGAGTGCAGCAATGCTGAAACTCATAAAGGACAATGAAAAGCAAACATGACAAAAGATATGGATGAAAAATAAATAAATCTATTAACATGATTTAACTTTGGGAAACTAAGGGCATGCATTCTCTCCATCACCGTTCAGATATGCCATGCAAGTTCAACTCATGCCTCCTACCAGATCATCTGGAGAAGAGAGAGATGGCCATTGAGGGGACATCACATACAATACAAGTAAGTGCTAATGCGACGACTTCCTCATTTCTTAGCTATTGTGAAACTCCTGGCTGGTTGTGAATGACTTCATTAGTGTAGCTTTTAACCAATTAATTCTCTCTTTATAAAAGCTTCGTTTACATCTTCAATAAAACTTGAAATAAAGAACCAGCATTTCAGAGAATGCCCTAAAGTTTATAAATTTCTCTCATTTAGATCAATTTACCTCGACTTCCCTTTAATTTTATAGGCTTTTAAAATTCCTGACCCAAAAGGTCTCCTCTAAAGCATTGATCCACCCCATTCATTTTCACAGGTGAAAAACTTAAGGCTTGCAAAGACTGAGTGATTTATCCAATCTTACACAGACAGTCCCCTGGCTACCACTCCACTTTGTTTTCCACTCCTACATTTTGCCTCTGTTGCCTCTGGTGACATCTAGTGGGAGAGGTTTATTGCCTGGGATAGACAAGGAGGAGGCAGTATCCATTTATGATTTGTGGGATTGGCAAAGTTCTCTAAATTCCAATCAAATCCCCTTTCTTCTGCTAAAGTTTTCCAGATAAAATTGTTACAATCACATTCATTTTTTTCCTTTACACTTAATATCATTGGAGGACCTGGGTATGGCCAGCATCCAAATGCTAATTTTTTCTCTCCTTTGGTATATTTGTGGGTTTCTCTGAGATTCCCCTACTGGGGAAATCCAGTTACAGTCTTTTGGAGAGGATGATGCAGGACAGCTCTAGCATCCCAGGTGAAGACAACTTATACCTGAAGGAAGCCCTCTTTAGTAGTAGTATCCTTTGACAAGATAGCTCACAGCTGGTTACTTTTTGTGGGGCTCACATATGGCCTACAAGAAAATGCAACTTTGCCTGGCCCATGTGAAAATTACAAATCATTCCCAATGCGATACTTTCTCTCTGTATTCTGTCAACACTGGCCCTCTCTAGTCACGACATTTTGACTTTAGATATTTTCTAGGCACGTGTCAGGTAATAGTCCCTACAACACTCAAATTTGAGATGATATGTATCAAGCCCTTGAGGTGCGCCCCACCCTAATTTGACTTGAGATGGTGGCAGAGTGGTGCCTTTCCTTCTATAGTGCAAAAATTCTTAAGTTGATAAATTTGGTTCAAAGCTTATGTTTACATATAAAATTTAGTTGGAAAAAGAAAAAAAAATAGCTACACAGAAGAGAACCTATTTTCCTTAGGTCAAACAGACAGTTATAGTACAAAGCTTGGACTACAGTTTGGATAAAATAATTCTATTGCTATGCAGCCATCCAAAGTTTGCTAAAAATTGTCACTCACCTAATATTGGTGCTTGTAACTTCTCATCACATATATAGTAAGATAATTTATTTTACTCAAAGGTCCTAATCATGGGAGAAGCCTCAAACTAAAAAAATTAGGCTTTGAGTTTGAAATGGAACGCATCTCTCCATGTACATGAAATCACCAACTCAAAGTGTCAACCATTTTTATGGTACCAAAATCATGTTCTCAATGAAAGGAGAAAATCTTTGAAAGAGTTTACAAAAAGCAGCTGCATTTTGAGTATGCCTAGTGTCTGTGTATATATGAACATCCTTTTCAATTATTTACAGATTCCATACTTCAGATTATTTAGCAGGTCCAGGTATCTTGCCAGAGGGGAAAAAATATTTTTTTAAATGAGTTTGACTGCCTTAGTATGATTTGAAAAAAGAAAAAGCAAAATAACACCAAATACAAATAAGCAAAATAAGGAACAGTTGTATTCAACTAAGGAAAATATATGTATCTATTCAACAAAAATATTTATTATGTGACTACTATGTGTCCGACAATATTTTAGACTCTGGGGATATGGCAGCTAGCTAGAGAGACAATGTCCTTGCTCTCAAACATGAAGAAAAAAACATGTTAATGGATTAAATAGGAATGAGGAAGGAGCTACTTTAGATTCAGAGGTCAGAGTATATTTATATAAGAAGGGAACATTTGAACTTGGACTGAAATGGCAATGGCAACAGGGAACCAGTTTTGTAAAAACGAGGCACAGGACTACAGGCAGAGGGAAGGAAAAATGCAAAGGCCTTGTGGTTGTAATATGCATGGACATTTAAGAAATGCAAAGAAGGCCATTGTAGCTGCAGGGTAGTGAATGAGGAGACAGTGTTACAAAATGAGGTTGAAGAGGTAGGCAGAAATTAGATTGATAGGGCCTGAAGTGACATGGGGTTTGTTTTTATTCTATGTACAATGGCAATAGAAAGGCATTGGAGTATTTTGAAGAGGAGAGTGCTATGTGAATTACATTTTAAAAATATTACCTTTACTCTATAAAGATTAGAATATAGAGGGTCAAACATGGAAGGGGAGAGAATATTTAGGATTTTGTTACAGTAGTCCAAGTGAGAAATGATGGTGGCTTGGATTGGATTGTAGACATCAAGAGAAGTGGTCAAATTCAATTTATATTCTGGACTAGAGTAAACAGGACTTGATGCTAGATTAGATGTTGCGAAGATTTTGTGAGGGGAGAAGTGAAATAAATAGTCTAGGTTTCATTTGACCTAATGATGTCAGTTGATTAGATAGGAAGACTGGGGAGGGGAACTTTTTTGGAGGGGAGAGAAATCAAGAGTGTAATTAAATTTTAAGTGTGTATTAGAAAACTATGGTTGGATTTGAAAATAAATTACTATCCATATCTTCCTCACCCCCCATCCCAGATACTTTGAAACATTTTTGGACTGCTGTGATACTTTCAGTATCATTCTTGTGTACTCAAAATCTTAGATTTTTCAAATAAAATGAAGTTCAATATATTAAAATTTAACATATTTCCTAATAATATCACTATTATTCTATAAAGTTAAATTTAGATCTTATAAGGGACTTGAATTTGTCATATGGAAAAATCAATGTAAACAGAATAATAACTACCATATTTAGGTAAACTTAACTTTGGCTACTGGGATTGATTAGTTAATTCTTCAATGTTTAAAAGCTTCTACTCATGAAATAGCAATTAACCAACCAACATTTTCTTCCTCCCATCAAAAAACAACCTTCATTTGAAACTTAAAAGCTCTTGAGTTGACGTTGCTTTAGTGTAAAGGCTGTTTAATATTCCTTGGAAACACTCAATGTGTCCACAAATTAGGCCCATTAGTCTTATATAAAGTGTAGATAACATTGGCCATAGGTAATCTCTAAGGTCATGCTCTTTATAATAATAAATACTTTCAACCATCTTTGCTTATTGATCATTCAGTCTGAAAATCACTTTTTTTCCCTTTTTGCTCTCTGTGCAACCATTCATAAAAACATACATGTTCTAATTACCATCTTCTGTAAGTCTTCAAAAGAAGAATGCTGAAATCTTTGGGCTATCGAATTATCCAAAATGCAATTCCTTTAGTCAAAATAGCATGCAGGACGGAGAAAAAAAACATGTCTTAGCCTCTGTGAGCAATTAGCTATGGAAGAATAGGAAACAAATGAGGTAATGCTGTGGGTGAGTTTTAAGCATCCTCTTTTGTGGGAGGCTGTATTGTAGGCTTTTCTTTTTTCCCCCTTTTATTAGCTTGAAGCCCCATTAGAAAATGTTTAAAATCCATGTTATATTCCATGTACTGGTAATCTTTGTGAATAGCCTAAGGGAGTGCATATGGCTCAGTTTTCAAATCTAAATCTCCTTCTTAATTAGGGCAGCTTTCTAAAAATCTATCATGATTCTTGTTGGGGTTCGGAAAATTTTGGGCATGCTGAGTACTTTGAAATAACGGAGATTGGAAGGCCTCAAAAGTAGCCTCAGAAGCAAATTCTCGCTGCCCTTCTCTTGCCCTCCTGTCTCCATCCCTCTTTCTCTCTGAAGTGAGTCAGAAACCAGAATTCCTCTTCCTCAAGGTGGGTAATACAAATTAGAATCCCTCTCCCCCAAATCAAGCCATAAAACCTAGACATATTACTCTAACTTCAACTGCCTTTCTGTGTAGGAGCTGGCCACAAAAAAAATTTTTCTGACCTACCAGTCTAGTAATGGGGCATAAGATCCTCATTCCAGAGAGGCCATATCCTATACCCAGGAAGAAGGAATGCTACGCAGAGTGGCCAAGAAGAATCTAAACAGACAGATCTTGCTGGGTTTCGCCCCATCAGTCTCTTACTATTAGATCATATCCTTTTTGGGCAATCACATTTCTATATGGCTGTCTATTCTTCATTGAATCTAAGCACAAAAATAGACAGTTTTCTCTGAGTCTTTGGGTCTTGATTTCTCAAAGGTCCTGTGTTATGTAAAGCTTCGATTAAATAAATTTTTTATGCTTTTCTCTTGTTGTAGGAGGGTTGGCCATGACCCTCAGGATGAGTGAGGAAAGGTGGCACACCTTTCCATTCCTACCTTTTCCAGAAAAGATCCACAGAAACACATAGAATTGTCCCTTATCTGCCAAGCCTCACTTGGAAAGCTTTTGGAAGCACAATAGACACGTCCACCTTTTAGTGAGAAATCTTTCAGGCTCATGTCTTCCCCCAGATTATAGGCAAAGGGAAACTCTCAGAGAGCTATATTAAGAAAGGTACAAGAGGGGGAGAAAAAATGGCGGAGTTAGGGTAGCCTCCCGGATCCCTGCTTCCAGAGAGGGAGACGTAGATCCCGGTCTGCTACACAATCGGAGCGCTCTCCCACAAAAACAGCGAGGGGAATCGGTGCAGATTCAGCGGGGGACACACAAA
>CAUYSK010081169.1:0-26479 GCA_963575035.1 Avahi laniger
CAATAACAGAATACCTAAAATTGGGTAATTTATAACAAAACATAAATTTATTTCTTACAGTTCTGGAGGCTGGGAAGTACAAGATTGAGGTGCAGGAATCTGGTGTGGACCTTCTTATTGCATCCCATGACAGAGTGCAAACACAATCCTTCAAGTTCTTTATATAGTGACATTAATCCATTCATAAAGGCAGATCCTTCATGACCTAAACACCTTCCAAAAGGTGCCACCTCCCAACACTGTTGCATTGAGGATTAGCTTCTGACACATGGATTTTGGAGGGGACACATTCAAACCATAGCGTATGTGTTTCAAGGCAAATAGCAATGGGTATTGGAAAGTAAATATGAACTCCAAGTAATGGTGAGTGGTGAGTGGTTTGATTTGAGTTGTAAGGTGATATGTGAGGTTCAGACGAATAAGACTAAGAATATGGAATTGGATCAATTCAAATTACAAAGGACCATAATCACTAATATGAGAATTTGAGATATTTCTACCTACAATGAGAACAATTGAGAGGGTTTGAGAAGTAAAGTTAACTAATTTAACTTGGGTTTAATGACAAATTTTGACAGCAGAGAGGAATTGGAGGGATAAAGAGTGAAAGTATAGATGCCAGTTAGGAAGTTATCACAATAGATTGCTCATGAGCTAAGAAGTACCTGAAATATGGCAATGGAAATGAAAGTAAACACGATATGACAAATTAAGAATACATTTCTGCGGATTTGGATATACGCAATGAATTTGGAAGCAAGTAAATCTGGCGATGCTTCTTTAGAGGTAAAAACACTGAGTTTTACAATAAAGTAAATATTTCTGAAATTTAGAGATTTTAATTGACGAATGTCAAGTCAAGAGAGGTTTGACCTTAAATGATTCAAAAAAATACTATTGATATTTAGGGCGTTCTGAATTTTAGAATAGCAGATAAGAGATTTTGGACCGGTGTCATGGACTGATAGCTTATAAGGCCAAGTAACTTGCCAGCCACAGCTATTTGCTGCTGTAAGTTTTTCTTCAGTTTGCAGAGTGGTGGAAAATGAACTTTAGTTAAATGCCCTTTTCTCATAGACTGTTACAAGAATGCAATTATTACTCAAGTCTTTGAAAACTTTATAGTAAATTCTGAAAATACCAGAATTTACTTTCCCAACATTCCTTCATTTAGCTCTGATGTATTGTGCATTTATACTTAAGTTAATTTTGTTCTCTTGTTGAAAAAGTAAAATCTACCTTGAAAATTTCATTTGAATCTTCTCATGTAATTTCTGGATTTGTATATGGGAGCCAGAGGATAATTTTGTATTATATCTATACAGCATGCTATAGAGATGCATTGGATTTTAGAGGATTTAATAAAAATGGGCCAAGGCACACTGTCTAAAAAGAATGGACACAAAAGCTAGGGTGAAGGCCTAACGTTTCATATACAGAGAAAGACTGAATTCTAGCTTGTCTGTCTTTGCTGGGGCCTGACTTCCTTTTTGTTAGCTCAATCTGAACACCACATTTTTGTGAATATGCATCACATTCATTTTGGATTATTTAATTTAACTTCCTTTCCAGATGAACTAGCTTTATTAAATGCTTGCTATGGATGGGCAAACAGAGTTTATACAGGCTATAAATATCTATGATTAGTTTGGTATAGTATATTGCAATCTAAGGTGTAGCAATTATGCATAATATTTTTTCCCAAGCTTGATAAACCATTTGGGAACAAAAAAAAAAAAAGAAAAAAAATATAGAAAGTAATTTATTCAAACTCCATGAATGATGACATTTGCAAACCTTATATTTCTCTAAGCTCCTGGTCAACAACACAAGTACATACAGGATTGAAGCCCTAAGCTAAAGAGAAGAAAGTTTGACTCTCATATGCCTTAAAAATGTTTATGATGTAAAAGTTATATTACCTGTGATACCGCTTTTGATCTCTCCAACACAGTTGCTAATTTCAGTGTAATACACGTACTTCTATTATACTGAGGCCACTTCCCAAAGCTGATTACTCTCAAACATATTTATGTACTACACCTAATACTCTAATACATAATATTATACACACACATACAGTGTTTTTATGTATATGCATTTCTGAGCCTTTACATAATCTCTGGTCATATATGTTTTACTCACCATTACAATAATACATTGGACATACATATGTGATGTGCCTTCTTTGTGAAAAACTGTCTAGGAATTGTAAATAGAATTAGTGACTTACTCCTGTTTTCGAAGTCCTCAAAATTTATTGCAGATGATAGCAAATACACATGATATGTACAAATAAACATAACACAGGCAAACTGTATTAAGTGCTACTATGGAGACCTACCTGAAATACAAAATAGCACAGCTGAGGGTGATGCATACGTAGTACAGATACATGCCATTGGGTAGAACTGGGAATCAGTTTGGGAGGGTGTAGAATATGAGCAGGCTCTCAAAGGGCAAATAGAACTTTGAGGAAGAAAAAAAGACACAAAAATGTAGAGTTCTCTTCAGCATTGTATGAAATATCCATGTAAAAAAAAATTTTGTACTCTGTTAATATTTTGAAAAAAAAATGTAGGGTTGTTTCAGATGGATGAATCACACAGGTAAAGACACAGAGACAAAGTATCTTATGATGTGACTGAACCACAGGGATGCAATGGGGATAATGTTTGAATTAGAGACAGACTACAAATGATTTAGGGCTAGATTTTCTGTCCATTTGGGTTTCCCATTGTATCACTAACAATATTTTCCAATAAGATACAGCCAGCACCCAGCTATTTTCAGTTCTTCATGACTTAAAAATCAATCATCATTTCAATTTCATTTTACCATATTTAATATTCACTAATTCATTTATTCATTCATTTTTTAAGTCATACATGCAGTAACATTTGAATACATATTATATACTAGATAATAAGGAACAAAAATGAATAAAATGGAAAAAACTTTCCTGATAAATTCCCAGAAAATAAATTATAATACAATGTATTAGAAATTATAATAAAAAGTTGTACAGGATGCTGTAGTAGTGTAGTTCTGCTCCATTTAACCAAAATTTATTGAGCAACTACAGTGTGGCAAGTAGCCTGACTAATATTCATTGACAATTTAAAGATGAATGAAGTTGGTCATTTCTCTTCAGTTGCTCAAAGTCTAAGCAGAGCACAATGCCTAAGAGCACAGACTATGTGCCTAAACGAGGGACCGACTGATTCTACTGGAAGGAAAATGGGTTAAGGGATGTTTCCTTTCGTACATGAAGCTTTCCTTAACCCACATTTCTCTTCTAGTAGAATTAGTCGTTGAAAGGGGCCGTCTCAGTATCTTAGGAGCAACCGGGAACAGCAAGATCTAGCTAGGCAAACAGGAAGCAGGCAGTGGGTCAGTTTAGATTCAGACTTAAAAGAGTCAAAGGAGACACAAGGTGTGAAAGCTAGACTTCAGACAAGGAGACTCTTCATAATTTCCTCAGAGGAGGTTTCTTTGCACTTTTCAAAGCCCATAGGTCTACCCTGATGGGTGTGATTTTGTCCATCTTCATAGACCAACAGAAGAGTCAATGAGGATGATATGTGAAAAATCATTGATGATGGAAATTAAAAAGTCATAAATGATTTCAGAATAGGAAAATTTAATATAGTGGTTTGTGGGGGGGCGGGTAGGGCTGAGAAAGGCAAACTAATAAGGAAGGAAGTGGAAATACGGCATAGTGACTATTTTGTCTGGAGAGGAAAAAAGAAAAAAAAAATGCCCTGATGGAAGAAGGAAAAAGACTTCCTTATTACTTGTTAATATTAACATCCATACTAGCCCATTGATTCCTCAGATATTCCCAAAACACACAATTCTTTCTTTCCTTCCAGACTGCATACATTTCGCCCTCCACCTTTCCAAATACCATGTAGCTGTCAAGCCCATCTTCCTCTATCTAAGTCACACCAGATTATTTTAGTTCATACAAATTTAATTCTTTGATCTATTTCCTTGCTACTCTGGCACTTAATTCTAATTTGTCTTTATTATCCTGTCATTGCCTCAGTTCTACCCCACCACACCTATACAAACCTCTGTCACCACATTCTTAATAGCTAAGCCTATACATGTCTTCTTGACAACATACCTTATCCTCTTTACCCAGCTTTTTGTAATATATAATGGATACAGTCTTAATTGTTTGTGTGTCTATTTCAAGTTTTTATCATCCATGTAATGAACGTGCTAGCAGAAATCTATATCTTTCCTTCAGAAGTTTAAAAATATTAATTATTTCCCATCTCAGTCTTTATCTTTCCTTACTTGAAGGGTCTTGTGCATTTTCTTCAGTTTTCAAGTACAAGTATCTTCACTTTTACCATTTATTTTGATAGTTGATAGTTTCAGCTTTCACTGTGGCTACTGACCAAGACTACACACAGATTTCCGTGTTTGGGAAAGAATTAAGATTACCTTAATTGCTCATTTCCTATTAGAGAGAATGACTCTTGGAAGCCATCATCTAAAAATCTAAAAGCATCTGAAGAATTAAAGATAATGCGGCAGACGTCTGTCAACTGGAGACTTCCCCTGTCGCCACAGAAGAAGGAGGGGTTTCAGGTACATCCATTCATGTTTACTACAAATACCGGGCACTATATGACAAAAAGGATTTTGTCGGCATTGCCTAGCACTGCATCCCCAGAGCCTAAAAATTAGTGACAAAGTTGTTTCTCACAATTTGGAGTGTTATTAGAGACTAACCTGTCATCTTCCTCTAGATAATACATCTATATTTCTGAATTGAGAAAACAGAAAGCAATATTTCTAAGATTCAGGAAATTTACCAGTTTTGTATTGACTCTTATATGGTTTACTGTAGGACAGCTATGAAAAATCATGCTGGACAACCAACTGGCATCGTGTTTAGCAAAAAATCTTTAAGAAGTGATGCATGAAGTAAAAAAATCAGTACAGTTGTCATAAACCACAAAATGTGAACATCATTTTTAGTAATTTAATAAGTTAGCTGTCTGTTTCTGTGTTTGTTACAAGTTGATTAATCCAGTTCTTCAAGAATATAGCACAATTCTGCTGTTAGAGAAAATATATCACAAAGACATATAAATCATTTTATATTCTGGTTTATATATATTATTTTATATCCTCTAATCATATGACTTGGATATATACATGCTTCAAAATACCGTATATGACATATTTTTAACTAAGGTTGATAATATGTCAAATTCTAAAGGCTGTCTTTATCCCACTCCTTGGCAAAATATATGTGTGCTAACTTTCTTTTCGTCCCTGGAGTTTACATGTGTAAGCAGCTGTTAATTATATACTTCTTCTTTTTTTTTTTTTAGCAAAAGGGTTCAACTTGGATGTTTTTATTTTTTGGCCTTTCCAGATTACTAATGAGGTGTTTCTCTTCTTTAACAAAATCATCTTCATTATTGGCTCTACCTCAGCTTTTTAGGTCCCTTCAGGGAATTCAACATTTTTTTCTTTACCTTCTTCTATATATTTCTTGTCATCACTTTTGATAATTATAGTCATTATTAGTTACTTTTATTACAAAAGTGTTTTTATTATGCCAGACACTGTGCTTAACGCTAATGCTCATTTGTTTATTACTTTAGTATTTTTTTCATACTTTACTTCATTTGATAAATATATATTGAGCTCCTATAATGTTGGGGATACAAAACAAAACAATTCTCTGTCTTCAACATTGCTGCAGTTAGTGGAGGTAATATAAATGAAACAAATAGATAATATGTAGTGTCAAGTAATCATAAGACCTAAGAAGAAAAAGAAAGCAGGTTAAGGGATAGAGAATGTCAGGGGCTCCTTTTTTGGATGGGGTCGTCAGGGAAGACCTCTCTAAGGAGGTACCATCTGAGCAAAGACTTGAACAAAATAAGGGGAGTAAAATATATTACTATGAATACCTGGAAAAAGAATGTTTCAAATGTTGAGATCAGCAAGAGTGCATTATGATAGGAGACTTTCAGGAGGCATGGGTGGGAGAATGACATAATGTGACCGACCTTTATCAACGGTGGTTGGGAGCACAGTTTCTAAAGGCAGATTGCTTGATTTTGGGTCAACATGCCTCCACATCCTGGCGTGTGGTCATGGCAAGTTACCTTGGGCCTCAGTTTCCCCATGTATAAAACAATGATCATGCACATTCCTTTCTCATAGTTTAGAAATAAGGATTAATTAAGGAAATCTACATGGGTGGGAGCACACTGTGAGTGCCTGAGAAATGTAAGCTATTATTTTTATTCTTGTCGTTAGTTTTTTCAGTGTCGCTATCTAGGCTTGTTTTCCTGTCTTAAGGTAGAGCTGTAATCTATGGTTTCAACTTTACAGACAGGACTTCTGGTGAAACTGCACAGCCAAGAAGGTGTACTATCATACACCTGTGTCTATAGAAGTGAGAACTCGGATGAGGGGGGGACCTCTATACTCTCCTTAATTGCTTTCCATCAAAGGAAGAATAAATTGAGAATGATTAAATTAAGTGAACTGGAGAAAGCCTATTACTAATGTAAATCATTATAAAAGCTTCAGTAGGCAAAGAAGTAAAAAACTAGAGAATATAATGTAGTATCTTTGGATAGTCTTCTGGTAGACAATTAAATTGCTAAAAGTGAGACAGTACCATTAATAATTGCACATTTCGTTTAGTATATAATTATTCATTGTGGCCTCGTGAGCTTTTTTAAGCTTAGAAATGGAAGTGACCCTTTTATTCTCACTGTACTTATTCCTCTGAGTGTCTAAAACTGTCTCCATTTATCTTCATTCACCTTGTACCTAGTGCAGGGAATACTTCTTTGTCTCTTTAAAACTAAAGTGTCAAATGAAAACATTCATTCCTCCAAAAAAGGACAAGGAATACTTACCTCTCTGGAGATAATAAATATGCTGACTTATTACATGTCTAGTATCCCAGTAAAAATGATATTTCTGAACAGAAAATTCTGAAAAACAGCAATAGATTGTGGTAGAATATAATGGTTCTAAGAGAGCTCAATATTCTACTCAAAATATGTCACAAATTAAGGGGAAAAAATATGACAATTCCTGAGCAAAATTCTTAAAGCTACTACCCAATAATTATTGCCTGGCTATATACTTACCAAACTCATAATTATATCCTCTGTTTATAGAGTTTCTTTCAGTAACAAAGAACTTTCATGGTCACTACCTTGTCTGATTAAAATAATAGTAATAACATCTCATTTATTGAGAGTACTTACTATGTGCCAGGTATTTTACATAAATTATCTCCTTCAATTCTCACAATAGCTCTAAGGTGGATTCTATTTTTCCATAATTTACAGACAATGGGAAACTGAGATGTAGAAATGCTAAGTGATTTTCTCAATCTTTCATTGATACTGAGTTGCAAACTGAATTTTGAATCTTCCCTTTTAAGTCTGACTTTGTACAGCTTCTCTTAAAACTTCAGTGCGATAACAGAAGAAGCATTATTGTTTTTTTTTTTAAGTAAAAAAAAGCAGCGTCCAAGATGTTCAGCAATTTGTCCAAGATGGCATAGTCAATTGGAGGCAGACTAGGATAGGAATTTCAGGTGGAAAGAATGAAGAGTCCTATAATTTTGTAAGTAATAGCCAGGTGATTCCCTTTCAAGTAATCCTAAAGCAAAAAATAAAAGTGGTCCAACGTCAAAGCTTGTTGAACTTAAAAACCATGTTCCAACCAATTAAAATTTCTAGCTATGTAAAAGTAGACTCAGTTCCTGCCTCATGGTAGAATTAAGTTTACTTTCAGCTGAAATTGTTTTTTTCTGAAAAACAATTTCTTGTCTCTCCTAATCATGTTTGTCACAGCTAATACATTACATTTTCTGATAGATCTTCCCTGGCCCCCCATATCAAACAGCAACTCCTCTTTATCTCAGTCACTCTCTGCCACATAACTTTCACATTAACTCAATTTATTATCTTCATAGAGTTTAATGTTATATGAACATATTTATTTACTTATTTACAATTGTCTCTCTTCATTACTAGACTATAAGTTACATGACAGAATTACCTTGTCTGTTTGGTTTGCTACTGTTTCCCTAATGTTTAGATGAATGTCTGAAACATAGTAGGTACTCAATAAATAATGAATGAATGAATGGATTCAGCATAATCATTGTGTTGTCAAAAAAAATGCAGTCACCAATACATATGCTTGTGCATGTAGACACACAGATACACAAATATACATAAACACAGAGTGCATTTTTAAAACTGCAGCTCTGTTTTAACGCTATATCTTTAATTAGCACTCAGATCACCAACCACATTGTTAACACTTAGAAAGAGGCCTAATGAAAATATAAATTTGAAGTTGTCTCTAATGTCTTTAATGAAGGACAACAAGCCAAGAAAGAAATAAAAACCTGTCCCCCAGACTTCATTAGAAATCATCTCAAGCCCAATAGGTTCATAAGTATTTCAATATTGGAATTTGATGAGCAATGTAAGAAGCTTCAAAAAAACAATGAATTGACTGAAAAGCACTCAATGAAGTAGTCAAGTGAAAGTGTATAGTTTAAAAAAAATCCTCAAGGTGCATTAGAAATTATTTAACCAAAAGAACATAGATAGATCTACCACTGAATCAGGGTGTTCTAATATTTTTGTTGTTTACTGCTTAAATAAAAGCAGGAGATTATATAGATCCAATTTATATATGTGAGCTCAAAAGTTGTATGTTTAAGTGAAATAATAGACCAATTAAATATAATTATAATATAAAGATTAGTTAATCTAACTCACATCCTCCATGCAACAAAATCTATAGTTAGGGATGTGACCAAAATTCAATCTTTTCATATTACTTTTTAGTGGTTATAATGGATTTGAGCCAGATTTTGAAAAAGCTTTATGAAGCTGATTTTTGATTGCCATCCTTGATCTCCTAGGCTTAAGCGTTCTTGGCATTAGATTACAAATTGCAGACATTGATAAAAGTGTCCATAAAAAACTGTGATATCAGTTTTGAAAGGAAAGCAATGTAATAGTATAGGCTCCAATAACAAGATAACTGGATCTGGCATTGGGTACAGGGAAGGTTTTCTGAGGAAATGACTTCAAATTTGATGGTAAGTTTGAGTGTAAGTTCACTATGATGAAAAAGAAGAGGAGGGGAATGGAGGCAGACAGAATAGTGTGACAAAAGTTGCCAGGTTTCAGACAATATGGAGCTTTAAGAAAACTGAATAGCCAGGTGATCATAGCTCAGAGACGGAAGTAGCAAGGAGTGCTACATAATGTGGGAGAGGCAGGCAGGGGCAAGATCATGTTGGACCTTATAATATGGTTGAAGGATTTTCTGCTTTTCTCTTAGATCAATGAGAATCCACTGAAAACTTTTAGAGAGTATGTGTGTGTGTGTGTGTGTGTGTGTTTGTGTGTATCTGTGTGTGTGTCCCTGGACGAAAGGAGGATCCTATGTTACGTTTGGGAGAGAGGCATCAGTAAAAGAGAATCAGCTTGGGAGGTTAATTGTATGATTTTTTTAGTGATATCCAAGAAATAATTTAGGAAGGAACACCTTAACTGCCTTAAATCACTTTCCTTTAAAATCTCCATTATACCACCAATTTCTAGTTTTTACTCAGTGGCTTCTTTAACCTGAAGGATTAATTTCCTGCTAGCTATAGAATTGGTCATTTCACCAGCTGTTGCTGCTCTTGGTGATTTAGAATGGAGTCAAACCAGTTCTAAACTCAAATGATGAATAGAGTAGAATCTGTGAGTTGGCTAACCAGCATCCAGCCTTCCTATCCTCCTTTTTGGTTGATTCAGATGTTCTAGTTAGATATCTTTCCTTACCCCATAAAACTAATTATCTCCGGGGAATATGTAGAATTAGCTACATATAATAATTTTTTAAGGTCCAGTACAAAATGAAAATGTAAGCCTTTGTTAAAAATTATTCAGAATTTCAAGATGGCATCAGTAAAGCATCAAACTAAGAATGGTGCTGTTCTAAGTCCAGGACCATGACCATGACATCAGCCATTGGAACGGGGCCTGTCTCACCCCCAGAGGTGAGCCTTATTGGTCCAAAAAAGGATATAGGGTCAAAATCTCATCAATAATGCATGGTAGGGAGGAAGCAAGTTTGGTCAGTGACCTCTAGAAATATTCCTGTTTCTTAGGAGAAAAGTAAAGGAAGAAATGACCTTTTTGCTTCCTCTGGATTTGATGTCTGGAAATGCTGCATCCATCTTGAATGAAGCAAATATTTGTCATGGCAGAAGAGCAGAAATAAAAGGAACATGGATAGTTGATCACAGTGTTATACAAATAAATCAACCAACTCAGACATCCATCATAAATCAAGACTTCCTATTATGCCAGATAATATACTTTCCTTATTGTTTAAGTCATTTTGACTAAGGATTTTTTGTTATTAGAAGGCAAAAGCATTCCGCTGACAAAAATAATAGTCTCTGAAACTAACATTGCTGAAAAAAGTAGCTCCTTATTTGGTTAGCAATATTTGCTATATTGTCAAATATTTTTAGAGCTATACATTTTTTGGAAGGAACAGATATAACCTAGGAGAACAGAGATTGGCAGTTTATTTCTCTAAAGATAAAAAGACCATATGACATAAAATCAAATGCAATGTAATTATCTCCATTGTCATATTCTAGGAAAATAAATGTTTAATTGCAAAATAACTTCCAGGTGAGTAGCAATATTCCAGGTTTGCATCTTCTAACATTAAATATAAATACGTATTTTTATGCTTTCTTTTGTTTTGCTAAAAAAGTTTTGTAATGAAACAAGATATCATCCAGAGCTCTCAAAAGGCAAAAGTAAAGGACCACACATTCTATCAGATAAGCAAGCATCAAAACAAGAGAACATCCATGAAAGTTAATCAGAATAAAATTATGTAAAACAAAAGTGAGAATATTTTCCCTGGAGAATTAATTAGCATAGCTATCTCAATCCGCAATACCCTGTCCATGTATTTTCTTCTCAAAAGTTATGTATGGTTACATGCATCCTGTAAACTTGAGACAAAAGTAGAAAAAGCCATTGGATCTATCTACTTTATTATAGTGAGTCAAGAGGATGCAATAAAAAAGAAAGACATCTTTGTTTCATTCACTCACAAAGCTATCTTTGGCATCTGAAATGAGCACAAAATATGATCACATCCAGTTGTTCTATGGTTGTACAAAGTCTGACGCTGCTTGCTGTGGCAGCTGTTTGCTAGGTCATAGAGGCAATACGACGACAAAGTCAAGTTCAACCCCAGTTCTGACTTGGAAGCCAATGTCCTTAACTCCTGCAAATCAAAACCCCAACTTATGTATAAAATCATAGCTACAATAGAAGAAACCTAATGATGTTGAGACAATAAAAAAGGAAGTAGGAAAAAAAGCTGTTATATCAGGGAAGGTTAGCTAATTCTGAATTGCAGTGACTTTGTTGCTCAGTGGATCTTAAAGGCTAAGTGGGAAATTTTTAGGCAAAAAATTGATAAATAAACTTCAAGGTAGAGAGGGTAACGTGTGTAAATATTCTTTGACATTCGGTCTTACATATGATCCTGGATTGCTGTTGTGGATGTTAGAATCTATTAGGGAGTTAATTTGACAATATTGCGCAAGGTGAATCAGGGAAAAGACTAGGCAGTAGATTCTTATATCATCATTTTAGGCAATAGATTCCTACATCATCATTTTATTCCTACCCCCAATTTAAGAAACTCTTCTTAGAGAAACAAGAAATTAAAAGGTAAAATGTAATATAAAAATAATAAACTTAAATAAATTTCCACATAATAGAAGGAGAACATATTACATGGAAATAAAAGACTACTTTTCAAGTGAATCATAGAGACTGAATTTTTAGAAATTCAAAATATTTATCTATTTGTTTGTTGATGAACACTTGGGTTGCTTCTTTATTTTGGCTATTGTGTATAATGCTGAAATGAACATGGGAAGGAAGATATCTTTACAATCACATTATATACCTTAAATATGCACAACAAAATTTATTTTAAAAATATTTGAAAGTCCTTTCTCAATGAATGGGTCAGGGCAATTGTGTGTAGAGGGAAGATCTAGCCAGTTTTCAACGCATAGATTAAGTGTATAGTATAGGAATGAGATGGCTTTCCAGGATTGTGAGAAACTATGAACAAAAGTGCAATTGTACACAAGTGCAAGTGGAATACATGTGAGCAAAATTAGGACTCCATGGAAAGAATCATAACCAGAATAAAGTGGAAAGCTGGTTGGTGCCGTGTCCTGGACCACCTTGATTATTAGTCTGTGACTCTGGAACTGACCATTGTAGATAATCACAGGAGTTTGTTGAGTGATATGCTGAAAGTATAATTTGGTACTGTTCATCTGGCACTATTGTACAGGGTGAAATGGAATAGGGAGAGTCCAGAGTCAGAGGAACCTGTCAACAGGCAAATATAGTATGACTTATTAGGGTATGGATATGGCAGTCAGGATGGGAGAATAAAGGATATTATAAGGAAAGAATCAATAAAAGTTATTAACTGATGGGATAAGAAAGTAAGTAATAATGAAGTGTCTCTGATATTAATAATTCTAATACCTTAGTCACAGACATAGGAATAAATCCAAAAAGTATTGTTTTAACATGGGACAACAGACCATGTAATTAGAAATATCCAGCAAGCTGCTCTGTAATGGAAAGTAAAATATAGATCTGAGAGGTACTCTTAGGAAGAAATCTGTTGGAATTATTGATGGACCCTCCAAAGTGGAGGGCATAGACAAAGAATTGCAGAAACATTGTGATTTCTTGCTTCAGAGGCACCGGCTCATTTCTCTGCCTGGAAAGTTCTTGTCTGCTTTCCTGCCTGTAAATCTTTAACTTACCTGGAAAGTCTCAACACAGTCTCAGCCATTCCAGCATGGCTTTCTCTGACATTGCAAACCGAGTATTTTCTTCTTTTGTTCTGGTCCTTCAGCATCTATTCATTCATTCGTTAAAAAATCATTGAGTACCTCGCATGGTCTTGACATTGTTCTAGGTGTAGAAGAACCGGCGGCAAACAGATAAACAGTGTCTTGGCTCTCATGAGTCCGCATACTTTGTAGTTTAGACAGTTAATCAATCAAACTACCAAAAAATATATATTTCTGGTGGTGATGAATGTGTTTAATTAGGAAGCTATTTTAGATTGTGTAATCAGAAAAGTCTGACTAACAAAATGGCATGTGATCACAGACCTCAAGGAAGTACATAAGCAAACCATGACAAGAGTGAAAAGACAAAGTTTAGGGAGAGTAACCAGCAACTGCAATGACCCTGAACAGGAGCATGCTTGATATGTTTGAGAATCAACAAAGAGGTGAATGCAACCAGAGCTGAATAGGTGTAATAGGGGTGGTACTGAGTGACAGGAGTGTCAGAAAAGTATTGGAGAACCAGATCTTTATAGGCTTGTAGGTCATGCTCAAGGATTTGGGAAGTCATTGGAGACGCTTGGCAAGGGAGGTCAACCGGTTGAGTAACATTGATTCTAATCAGCAATTTCATCAGTGGAGGTATCACCCATGGAGGTGAAGAAGTCCCAAGGACCCAGTGATGAGAAATATGTAAATGATGACATGGCTATAAAAGGAGAATGTGGAGGAGATGAGAGACTAGGAAGTAGAAGGTGAAGGGAAAGAATGAGAAAAGGAAAAGCCTTGTAGCCAATATAGAAGTGCCTATTCCCTCTGTCAGGCTGAGCACGTCTTCCAGCTGCTCATGGATCCCAGTCGCCCCCTCCTCTGGGAAATACTCTAGACTGTATAGAACTAGCTCACCAAAGACATTGAGCCCATGAAAGGGTATCTCATAGAAAATGACTGATACAGGGCATAAAGAGTCTGGCCTTTTGCTGTCAGGACAACTTTGCAGTGCAGCTCCTGCTCTAGAGCCCTCACCTATGCATCAGGGGGTGACACTTTTCCTGAGACCTCATCCTTGCCAGGTTCTGGAATTCCTTCCTGACCATGTCCAATTTCACTCTCCTGTTCATGGGGTTTACCCGTTGAGCACTTGCTCAGTCAATTATAGTGAGGCTTTGCTTCTAAGACACCTGACTTAAAACAGGTCTTGTATTTTCTGCTACTTTCATTTCCTGCAGCACCTAACCACAGCTGAGAATGATGTCAGTGCACAATAAATGTGGGTTGAATTAAAGAACAGACATCACATGTCATGAAAGGGTAGAGAATGCTATCTATCAACAGCAATGTGAAATACCATGTGATAACTTTACATTCAGGGTACTTATTTCCAACTTAAGTTCTTTAGGTAAAACTGGCAAAATAAAATAATGTATGCATACACAATTATTTTGTTTTTAGTTTACGGGCAAATCAAAAGTTTTATAATGAGCCACCTTTCCTATAGTTAAAATAGCTATGCGTGATCATTGCCACTCTTTCAGTCTATAACACAAATAGAAATTTTGCAAAGCAACTTGAGTACTTTCTGTCTCCTCTTAAGATCCTCATTAGATATTGATGAATATGCTAAATTGTAGCATCTTGCTGTATCCCTTGATATTTAACTTCAGTCACCTGACCACACAGGAATGCTAAGAAAGACTTTGATTATTTGCTGAGATTGTACATTTTAAATCTAATGCACACGTGATGAGATAAATCACAAAAATATTCCATGCTTAGTTAGAAATCCATGATTATAATATTTGACTTCTTTGGGAAAAATAGTCATTTAAGAAGTTCTATTCTCTGCTCTAATTCAGAGAGTCTGATTCTTTTCTAGCATATTGTGTATCTTTCTCCTTTTTCTCTTGTTCTCTCCATACATCCCAATGATTTTCACTCACTGTCATGAAAAATTTCATAATTTTTTTAGATATCATTTAGTGCACTATTTTTTAGTTCAGTCTCATGTCCTTTTAGGTTTTATTTTGTTTTCTCATTGAACTCCCACCCTATTAATACTGGTATTACACATGTCTCTTGCCATATGTTTTATGATCATATATTCATTCTGAATGGCCAATATGGTAAAAAGTCCTTCCTAATTAGAAAATTTATGATAATAATTTCAATGTAATACAATCAAGAATTATTAGCCTCATTAGTTTCATAATGTTCTTTTGAGTTTACCTTTATGACAAGTCAATTACACATTTTCTCAAGTGTTGGTTTGAGTAGTACTTGTATTAATAAAATGTAGATATATGATCATTTTTCTCAGAGTTCTGTATTTTTTTATATGAACACTGTCTAACATGTTTGCCATTGACTATGTTTCTGTGGGTAGAAAGATGTGTGAGAAAGTCACAATGCTTAAAATCCTGTTGTCATCTTGAAGAGAATCACATCAATATGCATAAGAGACACATTAGAATTAGACAATGAGTTAGGAAAAAACGGTTCTCTTGTTTGGTCCTTTCGGTTGTTCCCCATTGCTTAAAGAATCGAAGAATTATCATAACCTGGCACTTATTAGCTTCCAATGCCTATTTTTTTTTTTGTTTTTGTTCCCCATGTTTACTTTTCTTTCATTTATAGTTCAAAAAGTAACCCAAGGCTGCTGTAGAAATGTATGGAAACTACAGAAAATTTTTAAAAAAGTAAAAGTTATCCTAATCACAGTATCAGGAGAAAACTACTATTAACAATTTATTATGCAAACTTCTAGCCTATATGTATATATTTAAAATTATGCTTTGTATTAACACCAAAATAACATCCTATATTTTTAAAACATAAATACAAGTCACCAAAACTTACATGTCTCTTTAGATATGTTTTTGCAATTTATTATCTTCTTCCATTGTATGGATGCCCTATAATTTGTTTAACCAAACTCATAAGCTTAAATGTTTGGTTTTTATCTAACTTTTCACATGAGTCTTATAAATGGATCTGACATGTTATGTCAAATAAACATTCCTAACAAATGAATACCTAGAGATGAACTATTGGCAAAAAGAGACTGAATTTGTTTTCATTGGCTTATTATACTTTATTTTGTCCAGAATGACTTCTTTGTCCATTAGTATATTCATAATATTGCATTTTCTCTTAGAATTAAAATATTAAAACTTTATAGTGGCAAACATTTGTTTGCATTGTATGTACAATCCATATTTCATCATTTGTCATTTTCTTGATCATTTTGATTATTTCCTGTTACAGAGGAGTTTTATGTTTTTGATTTTTTTTTGTTGTTGTTGTATAGTTAGGTCTACATTAGTTTTTGATTTGACACTTAGGTCTATGAGCAATTTGGAGTTAAATTTGCATATGGTGTGTGAAATAAGGATTGAAGTTTTTCTTTTTGTTCATCCTTTTTCGTTTTTGCATGTACATATCAAGTCGTTTCAGTATCAATTATTGGAAATATTATTCTTTCCCCTTGAAATACTTTGACACTTCTGTTGAAATTCAGTTGACCATATGTGTGTGGGTTTATTTTTGGTCTCTCTATTGTGTTGCAAACATGTATTTGTTCACCTTCATGCCAATAGCACACTATTTTGATAATTCTAGGTATATAATAAGATATAAAAATGTGGTTACGTTCTCCACCTCTTTTCTTTTTTAGAATTTTTCTGGGAAGATATTTAGTATTTTCACAAGAATTTTAGAATCAGTTTGTCAGTTTCTGCAAACATAAAAAGGCTACTGGGATTTTGATTGGAAGTAAGTCTATAGATGAATTTGGAGAGAATTGATACATTAAGAATATTAAGTCTTCTAATCCATGATTATAGTGCATCTCTGTTTTTTATTCCTTCTTTAATTTCTTCATCTTTTTTGTAGTTTTTAGTTTATAGATTTTGCACATCTTTTCTTTTCCAAATGATCTCAGAGTTCCACATATTTCATTATATTTTAAATGCTATTTTAAATTTTAATTTCCAATTTTTGTGTCTAGTACTTAGAAATTCCATTGACTTTTGTATATTCTTCTATCCTTCAATTTTACCAAATTCATTTATTGTGGTGGTAATATTTTTGTTACATTCTGTAGGAGTAACTTGCATAGATGATCAAGTCATTTTCAGTAACAGACAGGGTGTTCTTTCTTTCTGATCTGAGTGTCTTTTTCTTGACCTTTATTGCTGCCTTATTTCATTGGATAGACTACATAAAGCAATGTTGAATAGAAGTGGTAAGAACAGACATTTTTGACTTACTACTTATTTTACAGAGAAAATATTCAGTTTTTCATTATTAAGTTTGATTTTAGATGTAGATCACAAAGGTTTTTTTGGTTTTCTGTGGGTGGGTTTTTTTTTGTTGCTGTTAGAATTACATTGATTTTTTTCAATGTTTACTTCTCATTTCCTTGGCAACATTTGTCTTGGTCATGATAAATACAATTATTCTTTGAATTTTTTGTCAGAATTTATTTGATAAAAATTTATTTGGATTTTTGTATCTATGTTCATAAGGACACATCTATATTTTTCCTGTAATATTCAAAGCCGGGTATGATTGTGCATGCCTATATTCTCACTAAGTTGGTGGGTGTGGTCCTCAGGTTGGTCACTTTATCCCATGTGTTAAAGTTTTTGCTAGGCAAAATCGTGCTACGTTTGTTCTTAATTAAAAAAAAAAAAAAATAAGTGCTTTTTCTGTAATGTTCTTGACAGAGTTTGGTAGCAAGGTAAATCCCAGAATGATTTGATGATTTGGGATTATACATTGTTCTTTCCTTTTTGGAAGAGTTTGGATAGAATGCTATCATTTATTTTTTTAATTTTTAACTATTATGCTATTATTATTTTTTTAAATGTGTCAGAGAAGTCATGAGTGGATTCACTGGGCCACTAGATTCCTTTTTCTTCTTTTTTATCTTTTAGAAGTGTTTGTTTCACATGTTTGTATACTTAGTGTATTTAACTACACATTCAATGCATTTAATGGCTACAGAACTAGTCAGGTTATGGATTTCTTCTGAAGTGAGATTTGCTAGTTTGCTATTTTTAAATAAATTGGCCCTTTATTTAATTTTATACTGTCTTTACTGTATATGGCAATTTTTCATCAAAATCTCTAGCAGCTCCTCCTTGTTTCTAGAATTAATGCTGGCTTTTTTCCTATTTATACTTCCTTGCTTTTGGGGAGGGGAATTGGATCCCAGGAAGGGAAAAGAAAAATATATGATATAGATTAATTGCTTACATAAAATTCTCCCAAATATTTTTCAATCTGCAATACAGTTAGTGGGTTTCTGTATACTCTAGCTACCATTTTTCCTTCTCTGCCATGGATTATGAAGGCTTCCTTACTGGGATATTTGTCATTGCTGGAACATTAAGGGATTTCCTAGTACATGGCCAGCTTTAATGTGTAACGTTCACCTTGGCAGACATGAGGTTTTAGCCACGCAGGCCACGTTAGCACTACGCAAGTCCCAGGATGGAGACTTGCTTTTGTACTCAGTCCCATGGTTAGTGGCTGAATTTTTCACTTCTTGTTTCACAGAAATAACAGTTCCTATATGCTGTCAGCCCTTATGCAGGGAGTTCACTTCCAGTCTTCTGCTATGTATAGTACATATTTTCTCTGCTTAGTTTTCTTTGTTTTTATTGAGAATCCATATTTTTAGATCACTGACTGATTTTGTGTCTTTCAGCTTCAAATCTGGTTCACTATTACGGGTTTGAGTTTCCTTCTCATTGTTGGAACTTGGAAGTGAACTTTTATTGCTTTTGTGCTGTTTGAATCTCACCTGTCCACATACAAGTCAATATATTTTAAATAAATCTTCCATTTCCTTCAATCTCTATTATAATGTATATATTCACTTCTTGAGCACTATTAAGTGATGATTAAAAAAGAAAAAAAATTCCCCATAGCCTCCTACTTTCCAATAACTCTGCATTCTGGCTGTGTATTGTTCCCTTTGGGAAAAGTTCAGCAAAAAAATGAAAGAATCTCAGTAAAAGCAGTGACTTTGAAACATGGGAGACAAAAATTATTTTTCCACAGTCTATTCAGTATTGATGGTATGGATAAAAATATCTCTGTGGAACTATTACCTTGAGAACTTAAGAATTTGAAATCATCTTATCTTAATTCTGTGTGGGAGGACTGCCTCTGACAAGCTTAATTTTTTTGCTCCAGATAACTCACCTCTCAACTTGTCAAGCCTCTGATGTGAGATCCAGTGTTAAACAAAGAGTCATATTGAAAGACTTACACAAGTGGAAAAGTTTAAAGTAAGGTAAGCCACGGCTCTCATTAACAAGAAAAAAAATAATTTCTGTTACCTCAGTGATGATTCTGCCTCTTTCATGAAGATAATTTACAAATGTGCTTTCTCTAGTCAAGCCTTTGTTACAACTGTGGATAAATATGAAAGGGAATCAAATTAATTTTTTTAAAGTTCCATCTGAATTCTTCAATCCTGCTTTTGAAAGATTTGATTATTTTTTTCTATTTTCTATTAACATAAGCTGGGATAATAAATATATGTTATAATAAACCTAGTTGAGCCAAAATGTCAACAATGACACCATATCATACAACAGAGAGCATGGGCTTTGTGAAGGCAATAAGACAACTTCCCTTCATCTGACTAGAAACTCAGGGCATCTGGCTCTCTAAAGACGACTCCAGTTTCTTTACTCTCATGAGAAATGCATAGATATTTCAGCAGCATGGGATCCAGCTCTACCTTGACATTTGCTATGCTATACTGCAATTGGAAGCTTGACAGCCATTGTCTAAGAAGAAATATGCAGCTTTATTATTTATAAGAAAACTGCAATTATTTATCAATAGCTGTCCTGTCATGCCTGTGAAGCAGTCCAATGCCTGGTACATATTGGTCATTAGTAAGTAATATTCATTACTAATATATTAATGATAATAATTAAAAATATCATCATCCAAATCACCATCTATATCATCTATAGCCGGGAATCACTGCTCTGCTTATATCCTTTTATCTCTTCCATTTCAGAATTATTGCCTTTTTGCAATTCTCTCAAGAACTTTCTCTTCTCTCTTACTTTGCAACTAACTTCTTGCTGTAATCAGATGACCCCCAGGCCTTCTGTAAATGATTAATATAAAGGTTCTAAAATTTCGAGGCCTTCAAAAGTTCTTAATTTTTTATTGTGCAACAGAATTTATATTTGGAATTTTTTTTCCCTTTCCTTTTTCTTGTACATATCTCCCTATGACCACACATGTATCAGAGATCAGTGAGGTCAAATGATGTTAGGTTAGTGCATCCAACATTCCAGTGCACTATGGCACAAAAAGTGAGGATGAAATAAATAGCTGATGATGATTGTGATGATAAGAGTGAAGCACCTTCTGCTCTTTGTGGAAATTGGATTCCTTCCAATATTTAAGTGCAATGAATCCATGACATTTAATAATAGGTTAATGAATTAGATGTTATTAAGGAGTTTAACTTAGAAAAACAAGCAACATATCATAATATATTATCTTTTAAAAATAATCTCCCTTTAACTCCTTGATCTTCATGCAACCATGCCTTTCTATATATTAAAATAAAGGACTGTGAATCCTTAAAAATGCTCCCACTTTAAAAAGTCTAGGAAGAACAGTTTGAAAGGTAAAAATCTCCTGAGCTAAGCCCATAAAAATAACTAATGTTTGACCAGCCTTTCACAAGTTTGATTCCTCCTTATAGTCTAGTATAATAACTTACAAAGTGCAATTTTCCAAATCTGAGTTGTATTTTGAGTTTTGGAAACTCAAATGGACGTCTGAAACAGCAAAACATAATCCATACCTGCTCCCCCTGACAACAAAATCAGATTTCTCAAAAATCACTTTCTTGCTGAGGTCTTGTCTTGTATGTCAAGTTTTTGCCAGAAGCCAATTTTTATTGCCAGGTTATACCTCTAAAATAGTAGCTCTATTATGAAAACACTGACATAACCTTAGCCATAGCGATATGAATGGCACAAGTATATAATACTGTGAACACAGCATCAGCCATTAGCTCAAATAGCTTGATTTTGCCCCATTGTTGTTCTTTGTCCCCTATACATTTGCTATAATGCCTGTGGTGCCTTTCAATACTACTTAACTATAGGCTGTCCTCTAGAAAATGTCAGGCACAGCCACCTCTGGTGACATGCAGACACGTGCTAGTTAGCACTGGTTTGTCACTGAGATATTAACTTTATACACTAAATATTTTTCTATGAAAAGTACACTTCTTTCCCAAAAGAACACACATCCCCAAGCTATGTTGTAATATGAAGCTGCCAACTTACAATCTATTGTTTTTAGGTAGTTTACTAACTAGGCAGATGTCTGAGCCTACCTGCTGTTTACAGAGCAGGGAAAAAATGTTATTTTCCTGGCCTTTTTTTTTTTTTTTTTTTTTACTTAACTTGTTCTTTAAATCTTGATTGTATTGGTGCTTTACTTGAATGTGTGCATTATAACACAGTTCTCTGTAATGATGTGATGGATTACAGCCTAATCAAGCTAAATTATAAAATCGTGAGCCCTTGGTAAGTTATCAGTGTGTGCAGGGACACCAAGCTACTGAAAATGAAACTTTCTTAAGACTGACTCCCAGAGTCTCCCAATAGGTGAGGAAGAAATACCTTGCTTTCTTCAGGGTAGTAAGAAACTCTCAGGAAACATGCTGGGGAAGTGAAGAAAAAGATATTCATAAGATATGTGGCTCATAGTACTAGAGTTAAACAAAGACAAGCATAGATTAATAACAGGTGGAGTTTTCCTTCTTTTTTTTAATGCAAAGACTTCTTGTGGGCAATTCACATAAAAGATATCCATATGAAATTCTGGCAAAAAGAGGCACAGCAATTTGCATTAATAATACTAATATTGTTATGGTGATTTTCAGCTGGAGTGGTTGGCTTATAGTTAAAAGATTAGTGAATTCTAATAAGATATACAAAATTTTATATAAGGCTAATACTTTCATGGCAACACACTCAACCCCTAAAAATTAAGTTTAAGTAAATATGTGAGCAATAAGTCTGAATAAAAAAAAATAAGAACTTTTTTTAGTGTTTTTGCTTTTATATTACCCTGTTAATAAGAAATAGGGTGTTGGTGATTTAGGGACATTTGCTTAATTTTTGAAGGACCATGTGAAGTCAGGTACAATGAAGAAGACAGTATTATTGGTCTTGTCCACCTACAAAATAGTCTAACAAAAAGTTTCAAACATGACAGCAAGTTTCCAGTCGTAATAAAAGTTGTAAAAGAAGTCATAGAAATTCCTTCTCCAATCCCAGTTGCACTTTCAAGACATTGGGGCTACATCATCTGAGCACATCGAAATTCCAATATGCACACAACACACACACAATTTAAGTGTAAGAGCTGTCACATAACTGCCTCAAACTGCAGGGGAGTGTATCATATTTGTATTGCTGCCTTAACAAATTACTACAAATTTAGCATCTTAAAATAATCCTCCATTTATTATCTCAATTTCTATAGCTCAGAAGTTTGGCACGTTTAGCCAGGTCTCTTTGGAGTCTCACAAGGCAGAAATAAAGGTTGGCAGGACCAGATTTCTTTTGGAGGCTCTGGGGGGACATCCATCACCTTGCCCAGTCAGGAGTTGGCAATATTCAGCTACGTGCAGTTATAGCACTGGGGTCCCAGTTCTTTGCTGGCTGTCAGCTGAGGGAAGGCCTTTCTCAGTTTTAGGGACCTCCAGCATTCCTTGGCTCAGGGCTTCCTTTCTTCATCTCCAATGCCAATGACAACAAATTGATTCTTCCTCATACCTCATTTCTCTGACCCACACTCTCTCTCTGACTCCTCTGCCTCACTCCTATGCTTGGACTGGCCCTGCGAGTGCGCTGGTCCCCCAGGATGACCTCTCCATGTCAAGGAGCATAACACTCATTCCACCTATCAAGTCCCTGTTGCCATGGAAGGTAGCATGCACAGGCGAAATGCAGGATGCACTGGAGGGGCAGAGAGGGAGATCAGAAACCACAGTGCTGCCTACTATAGAGAGTATTATATTCTTATCTTTAAGTTACTATCACTTTCTTCATAATATTGTCAATTACACTAAAGGAGGAGCTCTTACTTTCATAAGCTTGGTAAAATAAATTCTATTTTCTGAGTGGGTTTCCAAAATTTTAGTTTGATCAACGTTATATTACTTTCAGGTCACCTAATCCAACAAGCTAATTTCTGTTCGACTCCTCTATTCTCTCTTACAATAGCAAACATGTTCTCTGGAATGAAATGATGGAAGCATCCATTCTCAGTGAATAATAAAACCTTAAATCTATTTTGAATATTCTGTGATGTCATTGTGGGAAAGAGCTATGTCTCATTTAATAATTTCTTGAGCAAAAATCAGAATGAGAGAATTTCTCTGAGATCCACGTCATGCTGAAAATAGCACCTTATGCTATAGAAACGTTTGTTACTTGAAAGTAAAAACTCGACTTGACGTGATTTGACTTGTCTTGACTTGACTTGACATGACTTGACTTGAAAACTTGACTTGACTCTAAAACAACATAACTCAATAGGGAGATCTATTCATCAGCGTATGGCTGTCTCTATTATATTTCCCCGGTGATATAATTTCTGAACAAAGAAATCTCTAAGAGTTAGTAAACACTACTCAGAAACTTCCTGCAGTAATGACAATAGTACCCTGGCTTGCACAGCAAGCCTGCCATATTCCAAACAAGACCCACTAACTGGAATTATGTTGATAGGGTAGGTAAATAATAAAATAGCTACTGCAACAACATACTCTGAGAAACTCAGGGAAAGCCCTGAGATAGGATTTCCTGTTCATTTGACTCTGGTTATCACATCCATGGGAAAGGGAGTGAAGTGGAGTTCTTTTCCCATGGATGAGGCTATGACACAGTATCAATTGGAAGTGAAGATTCAAAGAAAAGCATCCCAGTTTGGGCAATAAATTATTAATAATAATAAACTCTCATCAGGAAGAGGTTGAAAGAAACATTAAAAAATTTATTTAGTAGAAACAAGTAATACTTTTGGAAAAAAAAAATGACCCTGTCATCATGTACATAAATCATTTGGATTAAAAAGTAGGGGAGACAGCTACAACTTGGAGGATGAGGCTATGGTTGTTTTTGCTGGTCTTCCAGAGATGTTAAAGAAAGACAGTTAAACTGAAAACTTAAAATAAATATAGTCTGTAAAACCTTCTTCTTTATGGATTTGGAAGGCCATGCTTAAGGTATCGTAAGATATCTAGGAAAACCCAGGAACTTATATACATGTGTTTTTTTTTCCTCAAAGCTTAAGAAGAATATTCAACTAAATCTTTTTCTTTTTTTTTTTTTTCTGCAGTGAGAAGCTATTTCCAATTCCAACTCTTTTTCTCCTAGTGGATGAACTTTCTGGAATATCTCTTTGTAAAGATTCTGCTTCTCTGAGAACAGCCAACTTTACAAAATGTTATGGTTTTGTGTGACATGCAAAGTAATTATTATCGAATGGACCTTAAATTGGATCTTAAAACAGATCTTACTTAGGGGAATGTACAAAGGATTTGTTGACATTGACAGTTAAAAATTCTTTTTTATTATCAATCAGAAAAGTTTCATAAGAAAATAGATTGAAACTCTACATTTGAAGATCATACTTAAAATTATGAGATATTTTAATATAATCTTGATTTCAAATGCTACATTTGCTCCCTGGGTATTTTTACCACCCACTCAAAGGCTGATATATGTTTCACTTGTCACTGAAGTTTTATAGATAATATTCTTGGGAACAGAGGCCAACTATTGGGTGAAAGTTAACACCAACACTTTCTTGATCAAGCATAAAAACCTTACCTCGACCTTTATACAATTATTTTTATCAAATGAAGAATTAATGCTTTCCAAAATAGTCATACAATGATGTGGGAACTGTATTAGTGTAAGGTTAAAAACTCATGACACTGTGAGTGAGATGCCTATTTTCCAGTGTTCATTTGCATGATTAAAAGGAACTCTTTGCCTAGCTGAAATTTGGGGGCAAATGGTCATGGTATCTATTCATAGTAACTATTTATAATGTCATACTTTTAAATTTTTAGGGCATTCAAATATTAGTCAAACTAAAAAAAAAAAAACAACAACACAAAGCCATGTAATTTCTGTGTTAGAAGGAATCACTATAAAGACAATTTTGCCTAACACTTTTTCACACTATAGTCTTTCTAAAATTTTCAAGACCCACTTTGATCCCTTCCATCCCCTACCAATGATGGGAAAATCACAATGCTTTGGCATTTTTAAGTAATTCCAATTTTTAGAAAGCTTTTACCTAATAATGAGCCAAAATGAGTTCTTTTGCTATTTCCTTATTTTGCTATTGGAATTATACTGACCAGGTCTAAGGTGCCTTTTTCATTAAAAAGTATTTAATGTATTTAATTTCCTTTGTGCATGGAGGTTATTTTTCTTCCTATTTAGGCATCTTAATCATTTTTTTTTGCAAATTTTTCATTGATTCATAAAAATTGTACGTATTTGTTGGGAGCCAACATGGCCGTGAAAAGGCAGCTTGTGGCAACCATTTATGCCAGCCTTTACTTCCTCCTTCTTCCTTCTCCCCTGGACATTCCAGCACTTCCTTTCCTGCGTGCGCAAAGACCAGCGGCCCCTGCTCCCTCACATCACCTGTCTACCACCAATCAGCGAATGTCACGGCCCCTGAACTTACCCTTCCCCCTTCCCAGGGCATATAAGCAAGCACCAGACAATAAACGCTGAAGCTTGATCAGAACTTTGTCTTGCCTCCATTTTGTGTGTCTTGTCCCATCTCTCTCTCTCTCTCTCTCTCTCTCTCTCTCTCCCTCTCTCTCCCCCCTTTTCTCTTCACTGGCAGGTAGTCCGCCCCTCGCCACCCCACGTTGTATGTCCCGCGGGTCGGGACAGATTACATCTCAGGCTTGGCAGGGCACAGTGGGTCTGTGTCTCCAGGGTGTGGCCTTCACTGCTGTTTCTCTTCTTCCTTCTTGGGTGGTGCTACCTCCTCCCCCGGCTCCCTAATACTGTCCTTGGCCACAGCATTCTGAGTCTATGTCTTTGAAACTCTCTCTCATGGACTGAAGCTTTCTTTTCTTTTTCTTTTTCTTCCTTAAGTGAGATAGGGCCCTGGAGTCAGGCTGCAGTAGGGTGGAGCTCCCTTTCACTGGCAGGGTGGGATGTCAGAACGTCCTTCCCAAGATGAGGCCTCCTGCTCTGCAGAGAAGAGGTTCCTGGCTGGATTACAGAATGGTTACTACTTTTTTCCTTCTATCAGGGCCATGGAAAGATGGGTATTCCCTCTGGACTCACCAGGTCCTCTTTGAGAGAGCCTGCTGGGATTCCTGGAGAGAAGCCTACAAAAGTGTGGGGGCCCCTCCAGGACCGTGGTTCCCAGAAGCTCCTTACCTGGTCTCACACTTGGAGTCCAGCAATTAATCAAAATTCCTGCTCAAGT